>VWPU01010643.1:0-155702 GCA_013398955.1 Callaeas wilsoni
TCTATGTTTATTCTTAACAAATAACGTGAGCAGAAGAGGTTCAGTCTGTCTATCCACTTGCCGAAGTTGTTGTCACTTCTGATTTACTGTACCTGGGACTTAGAGGACTGAATCTTTGCAGCCATCAAGGAATTCAATGAGGCTGTCATCTCCTTGCCCTTTGCCACACATAAAAGTTAGGAAGAACAAAAATCCCCACCAAAGTAAACCAAACAAAAAATTTCCACAGCAGGGGATATCCTGATACAACTATCAGTCCATCTTTTTCCAAGCATTACTGCCACCTTAAATAAGTGTTCTATAACAAATGTGGTACACTTAGTAATTAGTCCTATAGAATGCAGAACTAGAAAGGATTATTCGAGCTGAAAATGTACAGTTCCATTATTCATAGAACCATCCTTCCACATTAAGAGAGTCATATCTCTGGAGTAGATTTACAGAATTTCATAGCACTATGGTTTATGTTACTTAAATATCCAGAAAAATATTTGTGCTCATAGAAAGACTTATTTTATTTGGAGCAGAACACACTATATTTCTGATATGTCACCCTTTAAAATAGTGCCTTTTGAGAGAATTAATAAGCCCCATCTTCCTAAAAATGAAATACATTCAAAAGCAGCAGGGTGTTTTCCAAGCAACCTAAATACTATAGCAATATAATCAAATTTCTAAAACACATGATCCGTAATGATGGGCAACCACAGTTTCATGCTGTCATGGCAACGGGAAATCTTAGGGTTGCAAATCCGTAATTTGCAAAGATTATTTTGAGAGAGCAAAGGAGTTTTGTACTGCAGCTGCAGCCATAGTAGACAGAATATCCTGTTGCTGGATACTTCACAAGCTCTATATATATATTTTTTTTTTTTTAAATTTTGTCCTGCTTTTCATGGTCTTTAAGACTCATTTGTGTGTGTGATGTTCTTTTCTTAAAGGATTTGTTTCTCTTTCATTTCACTGTGAAGTTTTTATTAATCTGATTTCATGCTATTTTATAATCTGCTTTTATGAGAAGTCTGGGGGTTTGGCCACATATTTATTTTGTAATAGCAAATTCAGTTCTTCTTTTAAGTGGCATGTTATTTTGTGTCAGGAGTATTTTTTTTTATTTAATGTGTATTATGTCAGAATTATAGGTACCTAGGCAATGTTCTCTTTTGTAAAATATCCTTTACTCCAAGGACTGCTGATTGCTACACAGCTATTTGTGTTGGTTTAGGGTTTTTTATCCTCCAAAGATTGGTAAGAAGTAAGAAAGGAATAACAAGGAGTAACAAGGAGCAACAAGGGTTTTGGTTTCTTTTCTCTAACAGTTACCCTGTGATTTCAGCAGCTTGACTCTGCCACTATTTGCTTTTTTTAATGTTGAGTAGCCATAGCATTAGCCATATACCATGTGGACTGCAATATGTTGTCTTTTACTGTGATCAGTTACAAAATTCCTATAATCTTCTGGGGAGATGGGATTTTAAAGTAAAAGGATATTCTGTTCTGAGGAAAGGAGGCATGAACAAATTATGTAATGTCTCTCCTGATCTAAGATGTAAGATTGCTCTGCTTAGTCACATGGAAGAGAATGTCTCCCCATCCTAAATTTATCCTTAGACAGCAATCATGGAGGAGGAACCTTCTCTGAGTAGATGTACCTTGTTAGCACATTTCGTAAGACTGAAGGGAATTCCTAGATACATGCCATCATAAGAAATTGTGTCATACAGTTAATGAAGCTTTATCTTAACGCTGCGCAAGTTGTTTGCCTCTCAATTACTCATACTGAAAGGCCGTTCCTGTAAATACTCCTAACTTCCAGCCTAAACTGAGTCATACCACATACCCATTTGTTCTTGTGTTAGTGTTCCTTAGATTTAATAGGCCTTCTCTCCTTCTGCTGTCAGCCTCTAATTTATTTAAAGAGAAAAATCATATCTTCTCTCAACCTTCATGTTGAGAGCTGAGCTCCTTGTTTGCTCTCGTGGTTCCTTTCTGCATTTCTTCCCTTTTGAATTCAGCTCTCCTGAACTACAGGGAAGGCAGAGCAGTGCATTTCACAGGATAACCAGTGCCACTGGGTCCACATGGCAGAACTTACATAAAATCTCCCAATCCACTCTGTTCTCAAATATGTTTTTGTTCAATACATCACAAAGTGGGATTAACTTCTTACATGGTTATATCTTTATCTCCTCTTAGGATTTGGTTTCTTACACTGAAGTGTCATTATGTGTAGAAATTAGAACAAATAAATCTTACCAATAACAAAACTCCTAATAAGTGTGACCAGAAGTTGTGGCCACATTCTAGTCAATAGGTACGAATGAGAAAATCCTTATGCAGTCTATGCAGTGCATCACGTGAGATGTTAATAATATTAAATATTCAGTTGCTTTGAAATCCCAATATGGCACAGTATAGACTTTAAGATGAAAGTTGGGTTCACTGGAGGACTATTCTGACATGGCTGTCTGAAGATAAACCTCTAAATATTTATGGACTACAGGTTATTCTAAATATGAATAAAGTTCATTTGTGGCTCTGTTCAAGCTGGATCACATATGCACAGAATCATAGCACCTCAAAGATCTGCACATGTTAGGAAATAATGATTTTTTATTTCACAGAGGTAAGACTGAGTTAGAAGACTATACCTATGTTTGCAAAACTAAAAGTCTTAGCAAGGACTCACAGTAAAACTGAAATAATAAATATTGCTATAAGATGGTTACTGACTAGAGGATAGATAGGGCTTTATCTTTTTAAGTTCTTATCTAGAATAGCACATAGAGAATACAGAACAGACACGGCTTGAGTTTATCTTACTCATTTCACAGTGCTGTGAAAAGTTATACATTCACTCTTGAGACTCCAGGGCTTTTTCAGAGCTAGACTGAGGTTTGCATTAGTGCACACATCCTGAGGCTTTGCTCCCTTGGCGTCGCTCTAGTCATAAGATCCACACAGAGCCACAAACTCATTTGGGCTGAAAATTATGCTGGAGGTCTCCTAGACAAACTTCCTGGGTGAAGTGGGGTCAGCACTGAATTCAAAGTTGGCTTTTTCCACAGCCCTGGGCCACTTATTCCCATGTTTAGTTTTCCTTATTGGAATTTTTATTTTTCTGTATTTCAAGTCAGAAGCTTCCATTTTATGACCAGTGTTGTCATTCTTTCATCATGCACCACAGTAAAGGATTTGTTTCCATCTTGCTGGTAACCTCCTCATTTGTACCAGGGGGAAGCTATCAGGTCCACCTGAAGCCATCTTTTCTCCAGGCTGAACATGCCCTGTTCCTTCAGCTGCTCTTCACAGGGCGAGTGCTCCAGTCCCCAACCATCCTGATACCCCTGATAATCAGATGAAAAGATTGATTAAAATTGCTTTACTTCTGCACAAGGAGTTATTATAGGAACTACGGAGTGTCTGTGTGATCATGATTGCTGAGGAACTTGTTATTGAATAGTATTTAAAAATACTGAAATGCATGAATGCTAAATTGATGCTGGAATGAAGGAGACTGGGGTGATTTCACTTTGAATACTGATTTCAGTGAACTGAACAATGCTGTCACAGTGGTTAAGAAACAAGTGGTCTATCAGTGGCTCACTTCTGAAACCTGTTGAAAAAAATCCCACATGGGTACATTGCAGCAAAGCTTAAGATACATGAGTCTGGCTAAGTATCCTACTGCTCACAGGGGATGCCTGGTCATTCCCCCCTCTCTGAAGAGAAACTTTGTGCAAACTTAAAGTGCAACTGGACCAAGGACTGGACCAAGACCCCCGATTCTGTATCTTACTCCCTGAAGAAAAGCAAGAGTGTCACATAATGTATAACAAGTGTCAGTAACACTGGTTCTGATGTCAGACTCGAGTTTCCCCTTCGCTTGTCCTTTTTTGCAGCTCAGTGTTTCACGCTGTGTGAACTCAGCTGCTTGTCTCCTCTGCTCCTTCAAAGCCCTGCTCCTGTGGCTGCTCAGTTCCGTGCGTGGAAGCAAAGCTTTGAAATCGATTCTGTGTGACCACAGCATCCAAGTAATGAGTGTTTAAAAAGAAGATATGAGAGCACTAGGGAAAAGGAGAAAAGGATGGGCTGAGGAGGGAAACATTCATCTGTTTGAAATGTCAAGGCTTAAAATACTGCTCCCAAGGAATTTCAGGGAGCTTTGAGCCCAGTCAGGAGCTGCCTGCTTGTCCTGCTTCAAGCATTTTGTCATCAGAGGGCTATGGCCTGCTTAGAATGGGGACATATTTTCCTTTGTTCTGGGTTTCAATGCTCCTCAACACTGTTGTTTGGAAATCCTGATTTATTTCTTTTAAATCATTAAAATATTAATACAATAGAATACAATCCTGAGTGTGTATTTGTCAAGTTGAACCTAAACCTATGTGGTCTGTTAAAGACAATGAGATGTCCACATATCTGATGGGTAAACTCAGACCTTAACACATTGAGTAAGTGTCTTTCCCACTGGCTATAACAAAGTTTTGATGCTCCCTGCCAACTCCCTCCCAAATTTTCTGATGAATGCATTGTGTGTTATTCCTTATGGCTTGTAACATTGAAATTACTGCAATTTAATTAAAACAATTAATATTCATGTAGTAATAAATAGTAGGAGCGATTTTGTGAACAAAATTGGTTTGAAAGTACCCCTTGTGCATACAAATGGTTTAATTTAAATAAAAACTATAATTAATGTCTTATAGCATAAATCAGGAAATGTTTGCAGAGCTCTGTGTTGTGTAGCACTTTTGAAAGACAAAGCTCCAGGCACCCGGAAACGTGCAAAGGAACAGGGAGGAGGGGACAAACAATACAGCCACTGTACGCTTTTCTCCCATTTAATCCTCCAAGATACATATAATCATAATTAAAAGCAAGATACAGGAATGAAAGGAAGGTAAAGATGGAAAACTGAAAGACATAAATCAAACTGCTGTGACAAAAGAGATTCGGCTGAAATTCTTGTGAGGATGTGCTGAGTTTGAATCATTTCACTTGTCACCCTTTCCTCACATTATTTTTAGCAAGAAGCTCAATATGAAGCCTTCACTGGATGACAAAAGTCACTGTCTCCCTGCAGATCTATAATTCTAAGCTATCAGGTGTGGGAAAACAACTGACATGCACAGGGATATCCTGTCACTGCGTCAAGATGGGAGAGCACTTTGAATATTAGTGCTGTGCTGTGGTTTCTCCATAAAGGTCATGTTGTCAACATCAAAATTATTCCAAGTTAAATAAAGCTTCATCTACAATATTTTTTGTTTCAAAGCATTCCTCTTCATTAAAATTATTAGTAAGTAGCATTTGGACTTAAGGGAGGAGCAGGTGACCCTTTTTTCAGGAGCACTCCAGCCTCCTTGCTTTCATTAACAAGGCTTTCTGCTGTCCAATTTCTCATTGAAGCAGAGATACTCTGCAGAGATGGTTCTTTTTGCTCTGTGCTGGTTTCCTCTACAGTAATATGACTCTTTTTTTGCATCTGGGAGATATTTTGCTTAATATCTCTCAAGATGGTCTTTCCAGTTATAGCCTATTCTCTTTCTTTCCTCCTTCTTCCCTTTCCTGCACATTTGCTTATTTCTCCATTTCTCATGCATCATGCCTAGACTTTCAGAGCAAACTAGATTGGACCCACTCCATATGTCCATATGTTTCTCTAGGAGCATTTAGTCACCATTCAAGATATAGAAGGAATATTGTGGGGTTTTTTCAAGTAGGTATTTCCACTACATCAGAATAAGTCCTAAAATGTCACAGCTGGAGTAAAGAATAAATACTGTTATACTGCATGGATCTAGAAGGTTTCCCTTTACCCCTAGGAATCTGAAACACCGGTACCCTGTCCAAATCCTGATTATATCCAGCAGCTTGTCCTAAGTTGCAAGCAGCACAGATGGAGAGAATTTGCTCCTACTGCTGTGAGCTCTTCTGTGGGCAGAGGCTGCAGAGTACTGAGGTAGGGGAATTATCTTCCTGTATGTTGAAACCCGTATCGCGATTATGTTGATCTTCAACCAAGCTTGACAATTTTAAGAATTGAGATACAAACAATTAAAACCCAGTCTAATCTGCAGTCTAACAATTAGAATATTCATATTGGGAACAGGCTAGACTCCTTCCTCTTTGGTCTTTAATACTAAAAGGCTACGTTTGTTAGATAGAAGACAGAAATCCTGACCAGCTCATGGCCTCTGCCTCTTTTGATAAGAGGTATAAAAAAGCCTTGCATCAGGGTAGACTGAGAATGTTATGCCCAAAATTTTACTTACAGTTAGCTACTCATCAGTCTGGGAGATGGAATTTCAACTGGATGTTTTGCTGAAAGAGTCACTGAGAATGTGGCCATACCTTTATTTTGCTTTATTATTATTTATTATTATTTAGATCGAGAATCTGTTTTCCTATGTAGAAAGAAAATATTTTCTAAATATGCAACAAGTATTGCAGACAACTTTTTCCTGCAGATGCAAAAGGGATTGTAGAAGAGATACCCCCATAAAAGTGCATAGATTAAGCATAAAGGCAGCTAAATAATTATTGACTTACAACAAAATATATTTCAAAGCCTATTCATTCATCTTTCCAGGAGATTTATTGACTTTGGGTCTGATTTGACTAATCAGTGATATTTTTTGTTTAATTGTAGTCTACCAGTTTTAACCCTTGTTAAAAAAACAATTCTTGCTTTGTGAAACATTTTCTGTTTTTCAAGCTAATACTCTTGTGCGATGATAAACGTGTCATGAGCATGGGGCATTTGAGGGCAATACTTTAGAGAACTGGAGTACAGACACAGAAGCAAAGTATAGAACGCACTGGTAGACAGACAAAAACTTTGGAGGCAGCACAGAAATGAGATTCATTTCCTAAGAAGCTGCTTATTAGGAAGCCTGAGTGGTTTTAATGCTTGAAGAGCTGTGAGGCAATTTTTAGGTTGTGGTTCTTCCCTCAAGGCAAGTCTTATTTTTAAAACATCAATGTGATATTACTAATAGATTACATTTAGAAGGAAGGCCAAATGAAAACATCATGTCTACTTTTTTTCAGGAAATTCTGATGCATCTCTTCATTTGTATTTTGTCTCATCAAGAAATTTATTGGCCCAAGGAGAACTGCCAAGGTTTCATTTGTGTGAATTGTTCTTTTTTTTTTCCTTCAGTAAAGTGGCTTAGCAAAACTCAGTAAATTGTTATCTAATTTTGTTTCCTTATCCCTTTGCGGATAAAATATGCAGTTTTCAGTTGTATTTCTGGAACGTGTTACTTCAGGACAATAGGTTTCTGTCATGGTTGTGGTTCAGTTTTAATTTGAATTACATTGTCTCTTCAGCACAAAAGGGACCTCTGTTATTGGTCTTGCACAGTATAAAAGGTATTTAACAAGAGAAAGAAAGTAATTTCAACTATCATCATACAGAAGTGCTTATGTGGATGTCTTGGAAAAGTCTTTTGACTGTTTACCAAACCAGTTTCAAAGTAGTTGCTGGATTTTTGCCCACTCTATCAGAGAAATACAAAAAATCTGATGTATACAAAAAATCTGATGTATACAAGTCAAACAGGAGATCCTGCACTGGCAGAAAGGAAAGCACAGGAAGTTCCTCCTGACTCTGATGAAGATCTCCCTTCCTGTGCAGGCAACTGAGCACTGGAACAGATTGCCCAGAGAGATTGTAGAGACTCTCTCACTGGAGATTTTCAAGAATCATCTGGACACAGTCCTGCGCCATGTGCTCTAGAATGACCCTGATTGAGCAGGGAGGTTGGACTGGATGACCCACTTCTGTGTGACCCTTTGTATGGTTAAGGGAATCAGATAGCTAGTGGGCAGCTCATTTAAAACATTTCTCTGAAGAAGTGGATGCAAGAGGCAAATTCAAAATTGAGCCAAACACACTGACTTAGTTTTTAAGAATCTGGAGCAGAACAGGACGGTAAATCCCAAGCAAAATCATCTGAGTAAAGAAAAGAGCTGAGCACTTCAAGCAGTGAGTCACTGGTACTATTTGAGAAAACATTAACCAAAGAGGAGGAAACAGGCAGCAAAGCTGTAACATACAGACAAAATTGATTGGGTGCTCCCCACAGACCAGATAAACTGAGCTCATCCCATTAGCCCCATTTTTATGTAGCAGCAGCAGTGAAGGCCCTGGCAGTGAGAATAAAGGTTAATATTTCTGTAAATATGTAGCACTGAACTTCCTGCTCTCCAGAAGAGGGAGCTTAATGTGGCCTGATGCAATCTTGTTAACCTCGAGTCCCAGTATAACCTATTCCAGGTCCTTGTCTCAGCTACAGCAACCATCTCTGTGGAACCTCTGCCCCAAAGCACTACACAGGATGGTTGTAGCAGTGCCCACTCTTTGTTCTAGCCACTTGCCCAAAGTGGCCCCTGACATCCCTGCTCCCCACTACCCTCAAGGGAAAATTTACTAGTGATTTGGAGTCTGAGGGACTGACTCATCCAGATCCCATTAGAGTGAACAGTTTCTTAAACTCCTTTTTCATTCATCAACTATGTAATATTGTCTACTCTACTAGGTTCACTGACACTTTTCTCCAACGTCTATTTATTGATCTTTCAGGAATTCTTGCTTTCAGGCTTTCCTTCAGTCACTTTGTGCTGCAGGAAGGAAGCACTGAAAAGAAGGCTAGCCATTGATTTGTTTAAATCAATTGCTCTGGGTCTTGCAATGCTTCTCTTTTGAAGTCTTTCTCTTTTCTGCATGCCTTTCACATTTGGTAACACTAGGCTTCGAATTTCCCTGTTCTTAAATAACATTTTGTGTAGGAGCCCTTTAGTTTCCTAGAGATCATGACTTTGTCATACTTCTTTCTAAAGGATGAAAGTGCCCATTAATTTTTCCTAATTTTCTTAATTTCAGAATTTTCCATTTGCTTGAGACTCACAGTTTTATTTATTAATGATAGATACAACTGTCGTATTAGTGATTCCACTGAAATGTTACAAAAATGGTCTAGTGAACATTGAGATTATATTACACTGAGAAGGTAATAACAAAAGTTGTTGAAGCACTTAAAATAAGCACTATGAAAGTAATATGGATGAAGTGATTGCTTTTCTTGGTTTTTTTTTTTTTTAGGTTCTACTCTTAACACTTTAATATGCCTCCTAGGATTTCAAAGAACTTATTCAAAACCTCGTTTTATACAGTTACCAGCTTTTTGCATAAAGCAGCATAAATATGTTCCCAATATAATTTAAAATAGTTTGACTATTACGACTGTAACCATATCATTTTGTAACGTGCTATGTAACAAACAATTACTTAACTGTGCAGAACAAGATAAGACAATTTGGTTTCTAATGACAGAGACATTGACTTGATTTCAGTGTTATTTAAGCATACGATTTCTGTCTGAAAACAACAATGTTCGATTAGTTCTTGGAGGACTGTACTATTGTAAAAGGGTTAAAAAACCATTTATTTTAGAAGGCAGAGGGTAAATTGATTTGCAGTGGCTCTCAGAGGCTTGCATGTTATGCCCAGGTGTGAATATTTCCTCTCTAAGGGAAGCTTCTGTATTGCCCTGTGATCCCTCTCGTGTGAAGAGAAGAAGGCATGAAACAGCCTGGGCCTATCCAGCGGAGATTCTGCTCTAAGTGCTTTCCTACTGCAGGTGTTTCATACTTGGAATCCAATGATGGAGCAAGAGATGAGGAAGGGCATCTAGAAATGGGTTAACATGTTTTTGTGTGTGTGTAGATGCTGAAGCTGATAGACAGCTGTGTTAGTAGAATTATGCATAAAGTACCCAAGGCAAATCCCTGTCTAGCTTTAACCTGGGTAATACGGAATATCAGTCCACCAGAGCAATTTTGTTACAATAAGGGTCATTGTGGTATCCCATGCTGTGATTCATTAAGGGAAAGATGGAGAGGGGGAAAAGAAAGGAGCACATTAGTTCTTATTTATCACTTATCCAGGGACAATGATCTCTACAATGAGGCACATGCCTTGAAATTAAGTTTTATCCCTTCTTCATCAAGCAATGTAATTTATCTCCTCCTGGAACCCTGTGTTACTATCCAGCAAATACTAAGCAAGTAAAACTGTTGGCTCTTTCATAGACTCTCATTATATTAGATTCGTTTCAGATATTCCAATTGTGAGATATGGCAAATGAAAGGTGACTATTAGCATTACATTTGCATTTTAATTAGTGGATAATTAGTGTTCTTTAGTGTTCCTATTAATGCAATTTAGAAAATAACTTACAGGTGATAATTAAAGAAAATGTGTTTATTCAGTTTTTATCTAGCCCTCTAGAAAAAAAATCAAAGGAATTTTTATAGCAAAAAGTGAACTAGAAGGAATCATTCATATTTTTGTTCTTTTCTAATCATTTTCATGTTCAATTCCATTCATTAAACAATAGGTCTTAAGCTCTATCTTTAACAGTACTTTTTCCAATTATAAAGCTGCTTCATTCCTGTGATGGCTAGAAATCTTTTCTCATTTCAAGTCTAAATGTATTCATGACTGCTTTATAATCATTTATTCTCGTGCCAGTACTGCCTCTGAGTTAAAAAATTTCCAGTGTCCCTGCATTTATTCTTTCTTCCCCTACCCTACGTATTATTAGGTAGGAGTCTTATCCACCCTCATCATTCTCATAGTTTAGCTTAGCAGGCCAAGTTCTGCTGGTCTCTTTGGAAAGCTCAAGTCTTTGATGCCTCTGCCAGTCCAGGAAAAGTATACGGCATCTGCTTGATCTGCAGCATTTCCATTGTGAGTCAGGTATTTTGAACATATGGAAATGAAAACATCTGTCTTGCAGATGAGATCCTGGTAGGAAAATAGGAAGCATAGAGACAAACTGAAGTATATAGTATATCTCTCTCCTGCTGATTTTTTTACCAGGATATGTTGTTTTCTGTGTCTGTGTAATTACAGGTTAAAATTTTCTTGCATCATTTTTCTTACATCTCTATAGTTCTAAAGATACTAGAAGACTTTTTGAGAACCAGCACACCATTTTGTTGATATGTTGTGTCATGTTTGTCTTTTTTGCCTTGTCTGCAAGTTGTCGTTACAGAATGATTAATTCAGGTGCCTTACTTCTACCTCGGATCTGATGCTTTCACTTCCACTCCCTCTAGGAGTCTATAATATTTTCTCCTAGGACAAAAAATGCTTTGACAGAGGCTTCTTAATGAAATGGTTGTGACTAAACAAAAATCTGCTTTGTCTGTATTATTCTTTATTTTACCTCATGTCTCATTATATCATTAATGCAGGCTATATAATGCACTTTTACCTACATTTCTTTATCTCCAAAGAGATTATGTCCTTTGGTTCACCTCCTCCTCTTGCACTAGGTTTTATTTACCTCTGCAACACCACTTTTTATAATCTAAATCAGTGGCTACAGTTGCTCCTTGCAATAGCATCCTGGGAGCCGTCCCAGACCCAGTTTGCTTGAAGAACTACCTACAGCCATTTAATTTACACCACTGTCTCTCTGGGCACTGATCTCACCCATATGGGTACCTTCTGCTCTTTTCAGCTCTTTTCTGTTCTTCTCTCTTTAGAAGTCTGAATCAAAACCCAGGGATCCTCCTTCCCTAGCTGAAGGGAGTGATAATAACAGTGACATAAAATGAGAACTAGGCACAAGCACAGATGGAAATTTGCTGTAAGAATAACCATTGTGATTAATCTGCATTTCAAAATCTGCATCCTCCCATCCCCTGTCATTTGCCTCCCTCCTCCCCCCACTCCTGTGGCAAAGTCACCAAAAGGTTGCAGGTTACACACCGATGTTTTCCTTTTCTACACCTTTAAACTATTGTAATAAAAAGGGTGATCAATAGTTCAGTTACAAAAGAGTTTGGAGGGAAGGAGAAGGTTTGGCTGCTTGTGAGCCAGACACCTCATCTCATGCAATGAGGCTGAACAACTTCTGTTTGATGATCGTCACGGTTGGGTGAAGTGGAGCAGGGAGGGAATAAATGTCTCTCAAATTAGATTGCAAAACTACAGGGCGAAAATGCTGCCTTGAATTTTTAACCAGCCAAAGATCTGGTTAACTAGAATTATGGCTTTATTTAATTTGATAGCTACTTCTCTAATTTATGCTTAAATTACTATGGTGCAGCTCTTTTTGAGAGGGGTCTGTTGTCAGGCTGGTTTTGCCTGCACAGCCCTCCATAGGTACCAGTAAGGGCCGTTTTGCCTGCCCCCTCTGCCTCTCCCAGCTTTCAGTGAGTGCAGTTATCTCTGCACAAGCTGGGGGAGGTGGTCTCTGGCAACATCTGCATTCATTCACAGCATCCTAAGACACCTAATTCTGAGACACTCTCAGGCACTTGCGGTGTCAGATGCTTCAAAGGGGGAAAATTCACAGCCAGGATAGACAGTGCCTAAACTTTAGAGGCAAGCAGGGAGGCCGTCAAAGGTCAGGGTAGATATAACCACTGAATTTTAATGGAAAGGCTGCCTTACTGGGTTATGGATTGACAGCCCAAAGGCTTTACAGGAGTTCTGTTTGCTTTAGCAAAGTCTAAAAATGCACTCAAATTCATTGTTGAGGTAGGACCTCTCAGATTCAGACAATAAAACTAAATAAGCAGAATTTAATGCAAATCTCACGAACTTTGCTTCCGACTAAAATGGTTCTATCCTGTTTCTCGGATGGTAGCAGTCAGTTAATTTGCTTCTGCTGCTGTTCTAACAGATGAATTACAAATGCGTTTGCTTTTCACAGTAACTTTGGGTTATGCTGGATACATCACACTTGCTTTCAATTAAGCAAAGTAGATGCCATGTTGTCAGTCACTCTGTTTACATTAATCTTTTCATCATCAAAATTTATACTGTGCTCTCAATTGTTAATGGTTTACTAGAGTGATATGTGGAAATATTCTCATGATAGAGGTCAGGTGTCTCTTCAGAGTGGCAACGAAACCTTTTGTTTAGAAGCTTAGGTGATATTGTAACTGTGCTGATTTATGCCATTTAACAAGCTTGCCCTCCAGTATTAGCCCAAGGGGAAAATAAAATTCTTCAGAATAGCTTTAATTCAGAAGCAATGTTCCTGTCTTCCTGCTGCTACCCTCCAAAGGAAAGTGATTGACTTGTATTTGTTGTGATTTCTCTGTCAGGAAAAAAACAACAGGTAAATGGTACTGTCTCTGCCACCAGCAAGAGGTGTTGGGACAACCTGTTACGACACTCCTGGGTACCTGGAGGAAATCAGTTCAGCTCCTACCACCAGAGAAAGATTTAGGGTAAAAGAATCAATTTACTCCACACAACTTAGGCTTCAAAAGAATAAAGCTGTCCTTTCCAAGTCCTTAGCTGATTGTAGCGGACAGGAGAAATGAGGTGTCACTAATCCTCTTGCTGCTTTCCCTGCTGTTTGAGGAGTACAGATCTCTTTTAAAAAGGCCTCCTGCAGGCAGCTCTCTGGCAGGTGAGTCTGTCTGCAGTGTCAGTGGGGCTCTGAATTGTACCCATGTAACAAGGCAGTGGTCAAATTCAAGGTCTTTAAAAGGTTAGGTTTTCAAAAGGAAGTGTCCTTTCAGTTTCAGGATAAAAGTCTCTAAATGCCTTGTTTAGTTGGGTTACAGCTTAAATAATAATTAGCACTAGATTTGGTAGTGGGACCATGAATTCTATTTTTTTTTCCACAGCTTTTGTAAACTTCACAGTCTAAGGAAGGCTTAATCCTTAGCTTGATTTGTCACTTTACTGCTGTTGTTTGGGCAAAATGCCACCATGCAACTGAAAATTGCTAGAATAGCATAAGCTCGGACAGTTTTACAAATAGTAGGTGTTGCATGGGCACCTGCAAATTCCCTCACCGTTCAGAGTGGTTGAACCCTGTGGACTGTGGTGCACACTGAGGATAATGGGCATCCCTGCATGTTTGTGCCCTTCCTCATGCCTTGCTTCACCTTCATCAGAAAGCTGTCTTTAAGAGGTATCTTGGCTGAAATTATTTCTGCTGGGACAGCCACAAAACAACTGAGCCACTGAGAGCAGGAGGTGGAGGGGTGATGTGCATATGAGCAGGACTGGACACTGCGGAGACAGCATCCAGCTCGTGGAGAAAGGCATTTTAACAAAGCTAGGCCAGTTCTTTCCTGCAGGCTCCCACTGTGGAGCAAGATCATGACCCTTGTTCTTTCTCAAGCAGACATATTTTCAATTAAAGCTGCCTTTTTAACAAAAAGGGTACGTGTTAGAAAGGGCAGGCTGGGACATGTGATGGCTCCTTCAGGCTCTTCCCCTGCAGTGTAGCTGGAACAATGGCCTCAGGCAAGGCTACTTACTGGAATGGGGAAAAACTTTCTCTTGCTACCTTTCAAGATAAGGCAAGGGTGGGAGGGCATTTTTTCCTCTGAGAGTTGGGTTTTTTTCCTCTGTATAGATATCCCCTGTTATAGTTCAGCCAGCATTAGTATGTCCATTACAAACCTGTTTGTGTGAAACATCCCATCTATTTTAGATGGTTTCTTAAAAGAAAATCACATATAATTGGGGCATGGAGAAACTTTTGGGTTGAAAAAAATAGTATCTTACACAAAAAATAAGCAAACAAAGAAGCTGTAACATTTCCTTCCATGTAGTGTCCAGTGATATCAGTTGCACTTCTCCTATGGATCCAATTACTGGGTCACCACTGCTCTGGCCTCATCAGCTCTTGAGTCTTGCTTGGTCTGAACAGCCTGCAGAGTTGGCTCCTTTCATGACCAAACTGTCATTCCTACTGGGATAGGCCTGAAGGTAACCCTCAATAAATCTTTCCTAAGAAAACCCTTGAGTTTCCTTGTTTCTCAGGAACTAACCCTTCATTTTGTATTTTTAATGAGTTCCATATTATTCAGCAGAGCACTAGCCTCTCTGAATTCTTTAAAGAACCACCAAGATGCTAGGAGATAGAGGCATAGAGTCATCCTCTTTGCTCTCACTAATACAAATATGCAGATCTTGACAGCAGCAAATGACAAAAAAGCAGCAGATGTAGAGTGTCTGGCCAAAGACCTGTCCCACCCCATATGCTGACCCTGACATTTGTGAGATGCTGATACCTGTCCTCATGCTCTTCAGCTCTCCACTCTCCACCCATTTCCTCATCACTGCTGGGACAGGGACAGAAGCCCAGCTTCCATCTTCTCACTTCCCCTTCAGATGGCTGCTTCTCTGGAGACTCTTTTCCTTCTCTGTGATACTTTCTGCTTCCATTTCCCAAAGTCCTTTAACAGCTCCTTTACTGCAGCTGTGTAAAATCGACAGTGCTTTAAACCTAGGTCCTATGGGTGTGCTTTATAGGTGCAGCTATTTATAGCTGTGACTTGGTTTCACTATTCCACGGAGAGTTTTGAACCTATTCCACAACAATTCGGCTTCCTCAGAAAAGGTACACCATGAGCTGGATACTCCATTCAGTTCTGAAGAAATACCCTGCTCATACCCCTTTCCTATTTTCCCAATAAAGAGTTCAATGTTCATGTAATGCAGATGAAACATCGCACCCCACCTGTGACTTTCCACCTTCACTGGTCCCACATTTTCAGAACAAATGTGACTCCAGCAAGGTGTTGCTTCAAAGACCTTGGAAGTCTCTGTGTCTTACAAGATGCTATCTTGCCAAGACTGGGACTCAGATGCAAAAGCATAGATGTGTGGAAGATGAATAGAACTAATAGACTATGAATGCTTTGACTACAATTCAAAACAGATATTTTCTAAAATGTAATACCTTTTTTTTTTTGGAAATGGATATCTTCCTCTTGCTGTGATTTTTCAGAGTCCATCAATATCCTGTAGTATGGAGCAAAGCAGATAAGAGTACAAGTTCTCTGCTATAAAACAATAAGGAAGTAGACACGTAACAAATCTTTGAGATACAATCCCTGAGACATAACTTAGCTTATTCTTTATAGTGGTTATAGGAGAGCAACAGTTGTATGGAGTATGAATAACACAAGCCCTGATGCTCCCAGAGTTTGCTTCTGGTCTCCAGGAGGAAATGCCCTTCTGCTCTGCAAAACTGCAGCAGCTCAAGAGCTATACTACCATTGACTGTTAGCAAGCTTTCATTCCAGTTAAAGGGTCAAAATGTCGTCAAATGAAATAGAATGCTGGTTTTCTGCCAGGTTGAGGTACTTAACACCTTCTTTGCCTCAGTTTTCAAAAATAAGACAGGTTGACCTCAGAACAACTGGCCTCCTGAGCTGGTAGATGGGGACAGGCAGCAGAACAGCCTCACTGCAACCCAGGACGAAGCAGTTCACGACCTGCTGATCCACTTAGATGCTCACAAGTCTATGGGACTAGGTGGAATCCATCCTAGGGTGATGAGAGAGCTGGTAGAAGAGCTCATCAAGATGCTCTCCACCATTTCTCATCAGTCCTGGCTCACTGGGGAGGCCCCAGATGACTGGAAGCTGGCCAGTGTGATGCCCATCCATGAAAAGGGCTGGAAGGAGGATCCAGGAAACTACAGGCCTGTCAGCCCAACCTCGGTGCCAAGCAAGGTTATGGAACAGATCATCTTGAGTTGACAAGCTGGTGTAAAGTCATAGGTTGGATTTGATGATATCTCAAAGGTCTTTTCCAACCTAGCTGATTCTGTGATTCTGTAATAAACAAATTTAATATCTGTGTTTACAGCAAGAGGTTCTTACAGCCCTGATTAGATCTGGCTGGCTGGTCACTCCACCATATTTTGTGGAAGGCCCGTGTAATTTAAAGGAAAATCCAGATTTGGAAGCATGTTCTAATTTCCTCCTTCTCCATATTTTTCTTTTTCAATATCCAGTATTTTATTCTTTTTGATTCCTTGATTCCCATAACACAGAGGACACAAGGTTGTTTTATGTTATCAAATAGGTTGGTGGTTGGCATTTTTGTTTTGGTTTGGGGTTTTTCTGTTTTTTTAAAAAAATTTTGGGTCTTTTCTTATTTCTTCTGAGGTGTTAAAAGCCTTCATGACCTGTATTCCACTTCCGTAGGTGCTACTGCAGAAGCAAAGTAAGTTCAACAGACAGGAAGGAATTATCTTAGAGAGATTTTACAGGCCACAAAAAACCTGAAAGCTCTAAGGACCTGTATGCCCACACTTGAAGGTTTTGTCTAGTGTAGAATAGACTATATTGAATTATGTACCCATACACCTGTTTTGTTTGGGGTTTTTTTGTAAATCCCGTAATTCTAATTGTTCTAGTGCACATCACTGTTTTACTTGTGAAGCTCTTCACAGCAGCTTTTAACTCCCAGCTCTGTGCTTTAATAACAATACCATCTGGCTGAGTTTTTCAGACTCGCCTCTGGGGATTGAAAGACCATTTTTTTCCATTATAATTAATGAGATTTGGGTGTCCAAAACCCCTGGGCAGTTTTGAATACATCACCTGCATCTTTTGGGGTTCAGAAGTGCTTTGAGACTTTCAGATAGAAAAGCCATTAAGCTGACCTGAGATTATAGGATGCTGTGCAGTCTTAATGCTCAATACTAGTTTCTGTGTAAAGTGGTCAAAGCTTGCTCTGCTGTACCTGAGAGGCAATGTTGTTGGCTTGGTTAAGAATGAACAAACCTCTTGAGGACCTTATCAAGTACATTTATTTTTTATTCCAGAAATATTAATCCGAAGGCCAGAAAGATTTTTTTGTTGTTGTTGTCTGTTTGAAAGAAACATTTTTAATGTCTTACATTAGAGCAAAATTTGGTGCTCATAAAAGTAAATAAAATTCTGGCAAGCTTCAGTAGCAGCAGCTATCTGTGGTATGATAAATGTGCAAAAATTTGCTTCAAAATAATATGCACAAAGGGTGGCCAGCCTTAATGTCAGGTTCCAAAATCTTCATATAATCCCAGTCAACAAAACCCCTTCCATATTTACAGAAGAGATGAGAAAAGAGGGCAGGCAGTTGCTCCTAATCATCTTGCAGACTGGATTTCAGATGTGAGGGCAGACCTTAACTGTCCCTTCTTCATCATTTCTGGCAGCTGAGGGCTTGGAGGATCCCACAGCTGGAACATCTGGACCCATTTGTGCTGGGGAGTCACATTTGAATTGAACATCACTCTGGTCACTTCATTCTTAAACAAATTGCTAAATAGATTGACAGCATAAATGCTACACCAAATTATTTCTATCCTGTGAGTAAGTAAAGCCTGTCTGATGGCAGATGTATTTCATAAACATAAGCGGGTCTTCGGCATTTATTATGAAACATTTCTCCATGAAAATTGTGCAAAAATAAAGGTTGCCAAGACAGAATTAAAAATGTTTTCTATCTACTGCAGGAGAATCCTTTCAGCAGAGGTAAGATAGATGGGCTCACTAAAATAGCAAATGATATAAAAAGAAAGTGGCTTCAAGCAGAGGGCAGTTATTTGCTGTTAAATGGCAAATAAAAAGTAAGTAGTGAGTCAGTTCGAATAATATTATTTGGGGTATTCTATTTGGGTGTGCTTATATAATTTATTTATAAGATAAGAATCTACATAAAAATCTCTGTACTCAGCCTGAAGAGTCTTGTTCAGTTTTATGTCATTTTGGGCTTATAACAAAGATTCCTTCTGTATGTTTTAAAGGAAAAAATGGATTTTTGAGAAAACTCATGAACTGTCAGAATTTTCATGCAATAGTTTTCTGGACTTAAACATGATACCTCAGATATGACTCAGTTATTAGATTTTTAAACTCCATGTGGGAGGATGTGGTTCTATGCTCGGTGTAAGCAGATACGTATCTTGTACCACCTCTCAAAATAGCAATTTTAACTGCAGGATCTCAACTTTCCTTTGTGCCAGTGTTCACAGGAATCAGATCTGGCTGAAGATTAACCTTCATCTCAGAAAATTAAAAATAAAAAACAAGCACCAAGTTTTCAGCAAGGTCAATTTGCTTGGCTGAGCCAACTCAGTGAAAGGATGGAAGTACAAGGTTAAGGGCAGAGAGGGATCAGGAGCCACCCTTCTGGCCCCTGTGTGGTCTCAGGTCAGCTTATGCTTTTAATGTCATCCCACCCGACATGAACAGACATATGCAGAAAACATACAGGCAATTCAGGATATCAGAAGCAGCTGGCTACATGCCATCATATAATAGTTCCTGATAAATCACGTTGCTGACTATCGGATCTAGAGGGGGTTGTGTGTTCTTGAAGTTGTGGGTTTTCTTTATGACTGCCAGCTCTATATTCTACATGGATTTTAGGCAAGATCAGAGAAATAATTAGCTATGTAAGTATGCGGAGTAATTTTTCTCTTAGTGAAGCAGAAGGAAATCCTGACAGACCTAGATGAGACGGAAGAAAGGACAGCAGTTTTCCCAAGAATAAGACACGTGTTTCAGACTAAATGCTGTGTGTAAAGAAAATGACAGTAGACGCAGTAGGATGTCAAAAGATATGGGTACGGTAATGTCTGCACTATTATTTGTTGCGAATTTCAAAGACTGCAGACTGGGCTCTGGAACAGTTTATTAGCTGGATTCAGCAAATCACTTCTTCCCTTGTTTACTGGTATAAGTGAGCAAAAAGGAAAGAATACTGTAATTCAAGGGATTACAGGGAATTCACTGCAGAGCATTTGCATCATGTAGCCAGTTGTTAAATGATACAAACATTAAAAAGGCAAGACCTCACTTAAGCTTCTGGAAAGGATAGAACCTTTTTATCAAAGGGAAGAAGAATGTAAACCAATTTGAGAGCAATAATCCAAGAGGGGATTGTTGATTCATATATACTGTAAGAAAATCATTGTGAGCTACTGCAGGGTTCTATTTATTTTTCCATGTTTCTGCCACCACCCCCCTCCTGAGACAGTAGCTGAACTGTGACTGAAATATTGTTTTTCCATCCCCAGATGGCAGTGCTGCCTTCCAAGATAATAACACTCGGTGGCTCTGGGAGAGAAATGCTGCCGGTCTCTGGCTGTCTTACGTGCCATGTTTCTTTGTTTCAAGGGAAATATGCTACAAATTCTCACGTAAGAAGACTAGGGTAAGAGGGATGGGCTTTCTCCTCCAAGTCTGACACAGCAGCCATCTTCTGTTAGAGGCACTCACCACATTGCAGCCTGTTCATGGGAAATGACGTCTGCGACTCCGAGTCAGAAATTCTGCTGAACTTTAACCGTGCCATTTCGAATATCTTCTAGGTGGACTAGAGAAGAAATAAGCACGATGGCCATTTTGGCTCTTAAAGGTGATGTAGAAGAAGACTGCACATACTAATCCTGGTTCAAAAGCCTTTGGCATCTGGCCTAATCCTGCTTCCACTTTCCTCGCCAGCACAATCCTTGCAGTCGTCAACAGGGCAGGCACTGAGCAGCATTGTAGGTACTACATTAGGCTGTTAAATCTCACACTGCCTTGCAGGCTGAGATACTGGCCTGGTCCCACTGCGCCTTTCTCTGCACAATTGCATGGTCTCTTCAGTTACCTGGAGCAAGAACCGAGCTCTTGTTCACCCTGGGCTACCCTCACTGAAGTGTAACAACACACCTTTGCTGGGCAACTTCTAATGTTCATTACTTTATTGTGAACATAAAATAAATGTGTATCGGAATAAAAGAAACCTGGTGCATAGGGACGGCTGCCAGCTCCAGCGATGTATTGAAAAATGATAAGGACCTCTTAGCCCCTCTAAAGAACCCAGGAGAGCCAGACCTGATCCCTTGGAAAGTGAAGCTTTTCAGCAATTGAAAATCCAACTGAATGCTCTAGCATGTTGTTCTCTTCTATTTTGAAGTGATGAGCAAGGCCCTTCCAGGTTGGAAGGGTATGATCTTTTTCAAAGATCTTCACTCCCACTGCAGCTTTTTTCTGGGTAGCAAGCAGGAAGTTGAAAAAGAACTTGTTCTTTTCCTCTCTAAAAGAGAGGAAAAAGTCGTGTGTGTTGAGCCTCTCTAAAAATTTCTTCTACTTCTTGAATATCCTAACTCCCAGGTGGCACTAAAACACACTTCAAGGTAATTCTCTAACCCACTCCCCCGGCCACCCGGGTTTGCAGTTTAGAATTCAATGAGGAGAGGCTTTTTTCCACCTTTCCTGACAACGTGCTCACAGAGACAGTAAGGAAAGATTAAATGCAAGCAGAGCTGGGCTGTGCACTGCCCTTCCCCTGACAAGCCCAGGGCAGAGGAGGACAAGGGGGCTGCCCAGGTCATAGCTGAGCAGGGAGGAAGAAGGGGAGGACAGCAGTAACCGCGCGAAGAATCTGCCACAGAGGCTTCATCTGGAGGCGGTGCTGCTCTGTGCTGCTCTTTAATTGGAGCAAGCAGTAAATATAACCTGGCCTTCGCAGTTAATAGGATAAGAGGAATGCAGATTTGGTTCAGAACAGCTACTGTGTTGCTAGTGGTGCTTGGGTTACAGCTTCCATCCTCAAGCCCTCCTTTATCCTCTTTTATTCCCTTCGATTTTCTACATAGGAAAAAAAAATCTTTTTTTTCAGGAAGGAAATATTTATTGTCCTTTTCCAGGTTTCTCTAATTCATCCCCTCTCACTCCAAATTCCTGTTATGTCCGGAGCCATGTTTTCCAACTCATCACCTCCATGCCCACCTCTTTTACTGACTTCAGAAATTAGTAACCCACCCTACCTAAAATGAAGATATATCAAACATAAATTGTGCATTCTCAGCTCTGCCACAGCTGGATTTTCTCTATTCTTCTCTGCTAGCTGTAGGGAGTGTAGAGAAAAATTTTAAAAGTTAAAACTAAAAAAGACCTTCAAATCAAACCCATAAGCAATTTTTTTTCTAGTGGAAGCACTCAGCCCTCTAGCCTATTGAGAAGACCAGGACCTCCTTATTACTACGCCACACACATAGGCCAACAAATAAATAATATCTGTAAATAAAATGCAATAGTATTTGAAACAGAGGGGAAGAAGCTATCTTTCAAAATGAGGGCTGGATTTTGTACTATTTTCTCAATCAAAAGCCCTCTCCTTCTCAAAAACATTAGCAAAGATGAAAAAGACAGTATGTTTTAAAAGCTATATTATCGAACCCCTAAAATATTTTTTTTTCTTCTTAAGTCTGCATACACAGAAAAGATGGAAAAAGAACCTGGTAATCTCAGCCATTTAAAGACACATCTGCTCATCCCCAGAATTTGATTTCAGCTGTCACCAATTCACCTGAAATGATTATATGGGAAGCCAAGCTTTTCAACTCCAGTTTCTTATTTCCAGTGATTACAGCACTTTGCAAGTCTGATGTTTTTTGCCTGCAGAATATGGCAGACTGAAATATAATATTGGTTTATTTTTTAAATAACCAGATTTCTCAGTTCAAAAGAAAACCGACACAAAATATAAACAATATTACTGCTGCTTCAGAATAAAGACTCTTCCATTTTCTAGAATAAGTTTGCTGCCAAATCAGTGATTTTTCAATGGCTAGAACATATTTTTCATTTAAATGTTAAACATGTAAAGTTTACTGAAAACAGAGATATTTTATCTGAAATTTAAAAACCCAGAACAGTCTTCTTCCCTCTAAATAGAAGAGAAAATTTGTAACTGCTTTTTATAGTTTCCTTTATATATTTACTGAAAAATTACGTTTGACACAACTTGGAAATAGACTCTGCCTTTTTTTTCCAATGTATTAAATTGGAAGAGAGTAGCAAAATTTGTTGCTATGGTTGGATTAAATCACCCTGACATTAATATTACGTATCTTTCACTATTAATAAACAATGTAAAAAAAGTAAGAGCATTTGGTATCTTCTCCTTCAGACCAAGATGGTACAACACTTTCTGGGATAAGCCATCCCTGGCATTCTTGCAGGCACATGTGGATAAAGGGATACAGTTAAGGGTTTCTCTTTCTTTTGCTGGGAAATATGTGTGAAAAAAGGCATTGAAAAGTCTACGAAAAAAGAAGTAATTAGAAGAAAACTAAACATTATGGGGTTCAGAAAAAGGGCTAAATAAAATGAGGCTGTGAATTCCCTCATATACAAGTTGTTTTCTTATTTTACCCATGGAACTCTGGTTAGAAATACCCACGCTGCACAGGAGAGTTGTCAGTCAAATCTTAGATTTTCCTTTGAACCAAAATCCTCTCTCTAACTGCCCGGGACGAAAAGGGCAGCTGTGTTATAGAGCTTAGCTGGCAGAACTTTTTAAAATGTCTTTCTTCTGACAAATCAGTGTTTTTAAAAACAGAAGTGCCTCAGAAACATGTGGGACAGGAAGGCTGTGCACCTCAACTGGCAGTGGCTTAACTCTCCAAATTCTCCCAGGGAAGGTAAACTTATAAGGAACATTTATTTTGATTCTGTGGCATGTCTTGTAAGAATGCATACTAGTAGGACAAAGGGCAATAGAAGAATGCCCTTTACCCAGTTTTCCTGGTTTGATTAAGAAGGAATTAGTTGCAGGTCCTCTTTCATAACTTGGCAAAACTGGGAACCCTCTTGCTCCTGATTTTGTCTGTCTGCCATCACCTACTATGCAGCTGGAGCATGAGTTTCATTCCAGACATTTTAATTGCAGAATTTGTTAAGACTACTAATAAACATGACCCACTGCAGTGGCACTTTGTGTTTCATAAAGATCTTTCTCTATCTTGCAAACTGAGAGATTTTGTTTGCTTTACTCGCGTGAAAGTACCCAATTCAGCTGCTGAGCAACCACACTGACTTGGCTGAGTGAGCTGGGGGGGCCCTCCACCAGAATTCGCAAGACTGAGCCAGCCTCACCCCCCACACCAGGAAGCAGGATCACACTGCAATCCGGATTGCTTTTCAGCCAGATATTGTCAATTTCTATTCACTTTTATATTTTTATTTACTTATTCACAATCACTATCCAGGATATTCAACCTGGACAAGATTCTGACATTTTGAAGGCCTAATTACCAGTCTAACAGGGAAGCCTACATTAATTGTCAGTAAGATAGTGAGACTGTTATTGAAGTAACTGTTGGCAACAAACCTAAATGCCTGTTATCAGCAAGGGAGAAAGTCTGCCAGATTTATGCTAAAGAGAGTTTTTACGCAGAGTGGGCTTTTGATTTAGGAAATTAAATCAAAATACAGAGGGTATTTCCAAAAAGAATTATTATGAAGGGATACCGAAAAGGAAGATGAAGCTGGGAGAATGACAAAGAAAAATCTGCTTGGGAAATTTTCTCCAGATGCATAATTTAGTTCAAGGGAAACAGGAGAAGGGGAAATGAAAAGAGAAGTTGTCTTTTTATACACTAGGAGCTGGAGACAGGTTGCTGGGAGTAGCATAGGAGCACTCCTACTGCATCTAAAATTTCTCAGGGGCTTGATTACTCTGGCTTGCTCAGGTTTAAAGAGATTGATGCCTCTATAGGAACGAAGGAATATTTCCATGGGGTGGACATTCGAAGCTTGTTTTATTTCTATTTTTTCTTGCCTAATTTCATGGGGCATTACCACAGATGGTCCAGGAATTTAACTGCACAAATTTCTTTCTGTTTCAGAGACCCTTGATCTCCTTTGCTCTGCACTTGTGACACACTGTAATAATGTTCTTTTACTGCTTAACCATACACTGAGGGTATTTGGGGTTTATGTAATCCCATAGACCTTTCTGAAATAATTTTTATTCTGTTTTCCCATGTCAGTGAGAGAGATAAACCTGTTGCAAGAAAGAACCACCTCATGGCATCTGATATCATCACACAGAGAAAAATTTGCCATGAAATCACATGCCACCTTGTAGCCTGCTCCCTGTGAAGCAGTGGACATGCCTCAAGGCAGAACTCCTACCCCCAGGTCTTTGTACCATGCAATCTTGTTAGGTATTTGTATCCACTCCTAAGTTTTATGAAAGTAAATTGGCTAAATCAGCTGCCATCCACTATACTTCATCAAGAGTTAATGTTCAATCATACTTTCTTAGAGTTCAAAGGGAAAAAAATCTAGGGTAACTTGAAAGATGATCACGATTTGATATTGACTATCAAACATTGTGATGGGCTATGACCTACATGACAGGTGTTTCTCAGAAATTATCTGATAATTCACCACTAAACAACACACAAAATTAAAATACATAGATAGTCAGCTCATTTCTGTTATCTTTGCAATGCGTCTTTCTGGAGTAGATGTCAGAGAGGTCTCTTGGCAGCAATGGATATTTCCACTCACTGAGGCCAGCTCAGATGTTTGAAGATGCTTATTCTTCTGGGAAATTTATTTTTATGTACACTCTGTCATGCTTTAGCCCATTCTGGTAAGATCTTAGGATAGAGTTGATAGGAGGTAGCAAAAATACTTCCCAGAGAAAGCAGCAAAACTTTTTTTTTAGAAACTGATGAGTTTTGCCCTATTATAAAAGTTTTAAAAATACAGACAGTCTTTAGAAAATTCAATTGAAAAATAATATTTCTCTGTCAGATTCATGGAAGCTGCTGCAGTGGGATGTAAGTGCTGAGTTTGGTGTATAGGTGTTGATCATGCAAGATGACAATATTGATGTTGAACTGAAGTGCTTTTTCTTGGAATATTCTATGTGAGAATCTATATGACCTTTGAAGCTCTAGTCACACCACCAAGAATTCCTCAGTAAACCACCCCTTTTTCTCACAGAAACAAGATCATCTGATCCTTTTAGTATTTTTCTGTCATGAAGGATCTAGTTGCCTCTTTCCTGATTTTTCAGGGTCTTGCCTGTTACAAACTCAAGAGCTAGTACAACTCTGTTCTTTTCCTTGTTAATGCTTGAGTTTTCCAAAGATAGATTTAAATTTCTTGATTGCCTTTCCTGCTGTGCAATCTAACACTGAAGTATGATAGCAACTATCACTTGACCTATTTCTGTGCTCCTAATCTGAAAAATAATACTAATTTAATTTACGAAAGAATATTTACTAATTTTTTTTGGCTTGCATGATTTGGGTTGTGAACTCAAGGTTTTCCTGGTGTTGAAATTCACAGTATGTTTTCAGCCATGCTTTGTAATATGTTTCTTCCTTATTCCATAATGAATCAGTTAAATACTGTTTATTGTGAGAAAGTTTCCAGAACATTTTCTCTTTCTGTGTCTGCTGGGGCATCTTTGTTAATGCTCATTATGGACCTGTACCAAACCCTAATAAAGTCAAAGGAAACATTCCCCTTGGAGGAATCTGACTTTGGATCTAGCTCTTGAACTCCATTTTGGTTTTAAATGGGTTCTCCTTCCCCAAATCTCATACAGCTTTGCAATGCATTGAGGGAAGGAAAAAAGCTAACACTGTTGCAATATCCTTTGCTCATTTAAAAGCAATGCTTTTAGAAGGAAACAAATGAGATATTGTGTACTCACTTATAATAGCCATGGGTAAAATTATGCTGCATTGGTTATTGTTCTTTACATATATTACCAATTGCAAAGGAAATGAAGTTAGAATTAATGGACCCATTTGTACAAAAATGATTGTTAATATTAATATGCAGGGTAAATCATTTGGCAAGAGCAGAAATAAATTAGTGAGTGTCTCGAGCACAGTATTTCACTAGAGACTAACTGCACAGATGCTGAAAATACAATCCTGTAGTTAAACCAGCGTGTCGGGAGACTTCTCTTAGAGTTCAGGGGAAATATCAAAGTGCAGATTCCCCATAGTACACTCCTATTGTCCAAAACTCTACAGGTGTTGCCAGGAGATTATTAGTGTTTTCTGAGAAAAAGCACTCTGCAAAGGAAGGAGCTGGTGAAGTAACCACCTTCCCTGTTTCTTTCTATGGCTGCTGGGCTCACACTGCAGCTGCAGGACATTCTAGATTGATTTTTCATTTGAAAAAGTAACCACAGGGAGTGGGCTGGCTTTTTATTTTTCTTTCTTTTTTTTTTTCTTTTTTTTTTTTGGTAGGCTCAGGCAGAATTTTTATAACCCAGTTGTTGAACCCTGCCTGCCTGGGGAGTGCACAGGTTGACTTCCTCGTACCTCCACTCTAAGGGCACACAACACAGGCAGAAAGCCTGCAGATGCAGTTATAATCCTCACATGTGCAATCTCTTAGGACAAAACACTGTTCCTAGTTAAAAGGTAAAGCTTTGGAGAGCTCAGTAGGAATCTTAGTAGTCGAGTAGAAGTTTTGGTAGTCAGTTAACCTTGTTTATAAATTATTCTTCTAAAAATACTCCATGCGTGATCTTCCATTATGATGTTGATAGTATTTTTGTGCATCAAGCCCAAATTTCTTGTAATTATTCATTACCTTCCAGCAATTAATTTTTTGGAAAAAGGAAAGACACCCATCATAACCACACATCCTTGTTTTGTAATCTCCTTCATTGCATCTGATTATTTTTAAAAAAAGGTGTGATAGTTTTGCTGGCCTATTTCAGAGCCAATTTTAAATTGTCTTACTGAGACAAAGCTAACACTCAATCTGAAGACACTGCAGATCAATCCAAATTTCTTTTTTTATGTAACGGGAAAGGGCAGTTTTCCTGAAATCAAGGAATCCTCTTGGACGTGATCTTTGCTTATGTGAAATACTCTAATTCTTTTTTCTTTTATCCATTCATCAAGATTTTAAAATGTAACAGTGGAATAACATTAGAAAAAAAATCATCACAGTCCCTAAAATGTTATATTCTGCATCTGAATGATAAGAATCCCATTAAAACTCAACATTAAAGCATTGTTTGCTGGAAGAAAAATGTTCATGGCTTTGAAAAAGACAAACAAAAACAACCTTGGCTTTTCCAGCTTTAATCAAGTAATTTGTGACCCAGTAAGAGCTCTGTACTGCTGAGTTATTTTCGGAGCATTTATCACAGGTGTTTCACTTGTGTTCAGCACATCCTGATTCTAATCTTAATACTCTTAACAATAGTAGGGCAGCTTTTGAGAACAAGCAGACTGGCTCTCCTGGTTATTTTTTACTGCATTCTTACACAAGCATTATTTATTTGGGATTTGAATACCTTTTCCGACATTCATTTCACCTGAAAAACAGCTCCATCCACATAGGGGGTCTTCTTGCATCGCTAAGTTGTACAAAGAGACACATTCATGGACAAATCTAAAATTTGGGCCAGTTCCTTCAAGTTTGAGCAATGATCAGTGTGCTGGACAGAACCATTTGAAGGAACGTTCCTGTACTGGGTGCTCACCACTTGGGGTCTTCTCATCCACTTGACTGGCATCTGGGCTGTAGTGTGGGCTTAAATCATGATGCCATATAAACAGAAGCAGAAATAACCCACAGTTCTCTAATTAGCCTCATTAATTCATTACTTGTGAGAGCTCCTGGCTTCACTGGTCCTATGATGGATTGCAGCAAATGCAGTGTGCATCCCAAGCCAAAGGCGAGGGCATGTAAGAGCAATGTCCATGAGATGATCTTCAGATCCAGCAGTGAATATTTCTGTTTAAGTACTTAATATTTTTTTAAGTACTCCAGATCATTTTTCTTCGAATGATTATGCTTTTACTCTGTGATAAATAAGACTCTGCCTGAGGATACCAGAGGGCATGCAGCACCAGAATAATGTCTTTGCAACATATTTTGAGTGGTGATCACACCATTTCTAGCTCACCATATGGCTTAGTGCAGCTGTCCTAGCATTAAAATGACCTTCTTCATTACATAAAGGTCACAGATGCAGAATTCAACATTTTGTAACCCTTGGCAGAAGTACAGGCTATGCAGGGAGTACACCTGTTGTCCTGCCTGCAGTTCAGAACACCGTCACCCATTAATTGATTGAAGTACAGGGATTGAAATTTAGCTTGCATTGCTGTAGATACCGCCAGTTAATAAACTTAGATGTTATTAAACAGTTTAATGTGCTGAGTTTAATTAATAAGAGTGCTAACATAGTAGCATCAACTTCTTTATATGTTTTTCTTTGTTATCCCTGGTAAGCAGAACTACTACATCCTTTTTTACTCAACCTGATAATATACTCATCTTTAAGAAAAGAGAAAATAGAAAGGAAGTTAAGGCAATGACCAGATGTTTCTGTACATAAAACAGTTAAATTTTTCTTTACTCAGAAAATAATTTTTTTTGCTTATTAATAGTGGAGTAGGGAGAATGTTTTAACCATTTTTAACCATAAGAGTTTTAACCATTTTCCCCTGCCTTGTGCTGCAGAATCTGCTCTGCTAATGAAGAGCTGAACTGGAGCTCCCTGCTATTTTCCCCAAACTAGCAGAAAAACCTTGGGGTGTTCCTCCGTGTGTTCTTCCTGCTGCTTCATGCTGCTTCAGTCAGGCAGCATGTTGAACAAGATGGAGTACTCGGCCACTTGACTTAATCAGGATTGTGAAGGTTAGTAAAGGGCACGGATAATCACTAAAACACATTTCTGTCATAGGAGAGTTCAATAGCATTGCCTTTTGATGGGCATCACTAGGAAAAAAAAAGCTGTAATTTGCTTGCACCTCTAAGGAGCTGCTAGATAGACTGTTTTAAACAGCATATTCTGAGAAATAGAATTGAACTGAATTGAATTGAATCAAACCAAAGAGAACAGAACAGAACTACTATTTCACTTGGAAGGGACCCACGTCTAGTCCAACTGCCTGACCACCTCAGGTTTGCCAACAGGTAAAGCATGGCTTTAAGGACATTGTCCAAATGCTTCCTAAATATTGATACGGTTGCGACATCAACCACCTCTCTAGGAAGCCTGTTTCAGTGTGTGACTATCGTTTCAGTAAAGAAGTGTGTCCTAAGTTGGGCTTGATATTGTTCTTTCCAGCTGACCATCCGAAAGTACTTTGAGGAAGCCACTCCAAATTCAGTAGTCCTTTTGGAGGGATTTCATCAGTACAATGCTAATATATTCAGGAATATCTCAAAATCACTTTCCCTCAGCCAGTCTCAGAGCAGCCTATCACTCATACTGTTTCTGCCTGCTCTGTGTGTCTTCGTTAGCAATGAGCTTTCATAAAATCTACTGATTTAATTTGTTTAGGATATAACCAAAACATGCTCCATGACAACCTAATTGAACTTGGAACACCTAATGTGGGAGCATTCAATTAAAAAGGGATGCCAATCATAGATCTGGGATGTGACATTTTTTCTAATAATTAATAAAAAAAATCCTAAAGCATTTGAAAATTTGACGCAAATAACACCCCAAAACAAAGAAACACCCTAAGTCTGTATTTTATCCCCACAGGTAAGGGACAAAAAGAAGTGCAAACGCACTGAAGGTAAAGTACATGATGCTCAAGGAGATTGGCACAGCATTATGAAGCATCTAATTTCAGCTACCAAAGGGGCTCATATTGATTTTTTTTTCCCTTCTCTGTGTGTTCTTTTATAGAGACTTCAAATAGAGTCTCCATTTTGCTCTTATAAAAACCACGTTTCTTGGAGGGCAATGTGGGGGAGGGAAAAGAATAGCTCTTTCTGCTTGAAAAATAGCAGCCTTCCTAGCACTTTTATCAGAGGATTATACACCCTAATGTTCTGAGAAGCGCCTTTTCAGGTATGTAGAGGGAAGATGGATGCCTTGAGAGTATTTAGAAATTATTTAAATCCGTACAGGCTGCTGAGTATTTTCTCATTTGTGCATTGTGAGAGATAGATCCAGATTCTAGCCATGGTTTTTGGAGCTATAAAATTTAAATTAAGGGCAAAGAACATGGAGCAATTCAGAAATACCTCTATTTGTAGGTCATAATTGAAGTTACTGAAAAGGTTGTTACACAGAAAATATTCTCTCTTCAGGGCTGCCTCAGCAGCTAGAATCTGACTCCTTGATGTTCAGACAGGGAATATGGAAAACTCCAGTCATGATCCAGGTCTGAGTGATTAAAAGATCAACTCTTCATTCAGTCAATTATTTCTGATAGTTTAGAAAATTCTAAATCTTTTCAGGATTGAAGGAAGCTATATTAGCAGTACCAATACCTGATTTTATCTTTTTTTTTCTCCTCATTCTTAAGTAAAAAATGCAAAAGTTCTAAGAGAAATATAACACTTATTAACATACAAAGTTTACTTCAGCATGAGGAAGGGCGAGAACTCACCTTTCCTCACTTTTCCCTCGTTGATTTTTGTGGAGATTTAACCAGAGTCCCTCCAAACTTTTGTCTCCACCATGCCTTCCTAACAACTGGAGAAGTGTCCCAGTTTGTGCAGTCACACGCTTGTTTACATGTTGTTCCATGTAGCCTGGTTCAGAGATTTAAAATGGCCAGAGATCCTAGAAGACATATGGCTTGCACTGTATCCCTGACAAATTACTTAGTCTATTGCTTTTTAGGACAAGGTTAAGGGAAAAAAAAAAATGGTGTTAGAATTTTGGCAGAGGAAAAGAAAAAATACTGTAAAAAATAGTATTGCTGCTGCTCAGTGTCTGGTACTGTAACAGACCAAAATATGAGCCATCCAAATGACAGTTTTAGAGAAGGGGGAGGGAAGAAAGGACAGCAAAAAAATTCTCATGGTTCAAACAACTTTCCTTTCCCCCCCCTCCACATTATCTGACAGAATTAAAAATCCAGCAGGAAATTAAACCTGTACACCTGACAAAGAGCTGCTTAGATGTGATGTGTGATTATAGATGACTCATTCCCATTCTGGAAGACTGGTCTCCTTTAAAGATTCTAGAAAGCTCTGTTTTCTTTAATTTCTTTTTTTTTCCCAAAGACATTTTACATCTTCATTTTCTAAATATGATCTATATATAGTGTTTATTTCATATAATAGGAGAAACATAACAAGCTTCTTTTAATTCTGTTTCCTAGATAGTCAAGTTGTTATGAATTTATATGCAAGGTTTTTAATTTAAAATATTTTAATATCCTGTTTTCCAAACCTATGGAAAGAATTGCTTCCTAGGTGCCTGTGAACTGTATTTTGAAACATGTAGGGAGATGCTGGACACTACTGAAAAAAAAAAAATCAATATAATGATAACATTGCAAGCAACATAATAATCCTTAACCCTTACATGGCAACTCTTGCATAAAAGTCTATAGTACCTTCACAGTGACTGAAATGATTATTTTTCATAGCACCTCTAAGATGCAGGGAACAGCTGCACAATGAGTACTCAGTAAAGGATGGAATCACCAGAGGTGATTACCTTTGGTGCAGAGAACCACCGCTAGTTAAAGCCTTCATCAATAATAAACAATTCAAGCTGTAACTTGGTTTCTACCACTGAAACTGTCAAGGGATTTGAGTTTCCAGCATGTTGTTCCTGAGCTGGAATTTATCCAAGACATCCAGGTTAAGAGGCAAACTGTGACTTTGAGAAAAATTACTGTGAGTGCTACGTGATCAAAAAGAGGGCACATCTCAACAGTAGGCCCCATCAAAGGATTAGACCTGCAACATCAGGGTGCTCTTTAATAAACCCCTATCAGAGTATTGACTCAGTACAGACTTAAAAGGAAGACTGCAGTCTAGTGAATCACCAGCACTGTTTAGTGCAGACTGAGTGTAATGTCACTTCACTTGAAGGATTTGACATGACGAGAACACAAAGTGGTGAGATGTACAGCCTACAACCACCAAGGACTTGTGCTTTCAGGAAACACATTTAAAACATTGTACTAAATTTACAAGGACTATATTCAACTCACTGCTATACTGGGCAGTCATTACCATGGTAAGTGGTGCACCTACAGGTCTAAGAAGACCCTGCACACACTACTGTGAGATGCTCTTATTAACTGACTACAACATTAAACAACTCGAATGGTTCAGAATAGTGGGCTTTTTCTGCTCAGGTGCATCATTTCTTTGTTTTTGAAAGTTTAAGGTGTTTCCAGGATTGATACTACTAACAAAAGAATATTTTTTCCACATTAAGAGGAAAGGTGCTTGACCGAGAAACTCTGTGTTGTATCCTATTTTCTATTTGTTATTGATTTCTCACTTCCAATAATAATTAGTCCATATTTTTATTCTTTTTAGGTTTTTTTCCTCTGGTAGGGCCTTTAGTACACATATAAACTTGTGCTCCCTAGAGCTGTTTAAATCTCCTGCGGATGCCCCCGGCACCGCCCCCTCCTTGCCTGGTTGTCTGACGAGGGTTTCCGGGTGCCAGGTCCTGACAAGGCTCGGGGTGATGCTCAGGTGTCCCTGAGCTCAGGAGCCCCCCATGCAGCTGGATCGAGCACTCACTCTGGGATTGCCTAAGTCACTGCCGCCGCCACCTCACGGACTATTGTTTTGAATCTTGCTATTTTTGTAAAAATAAATTACAGATAGCTGAAACTACATATGGTTATGTTACTGTAAGTAGTAGCTTTCAAATCTGATAGCAAAATTCTGATGTGTTCCAGAATATGGCCTGGACTTGACAGCCTGTCTCCTTGTCCAAGGAACAACTTTCATCTGCTGGCCCCTCTAGGTTTTGCTGGTAAACAGCTTTTTCCTCTTCAATGGGAAGAGGTTGGACCAAAACACAGATGAGTGAGGAACTGTAGATAGGAGATGTACAGAATAGAAGACAGAGCAGAGGACAACAGTGAGAGCTAGAACTGGGAACAATTAATTTGAAAGAGAAAATCTGTAAGGGAAAGAAAACAAGAGAGTGGGGAGTTTGAAAAGGAGAGATTAAGGAATGAAAAATAAGACAGCTTGTGTTCAGTGGCAATAAAGAATGGGGAGCATTTTAGGCATGATGACAGAAGTAGGCAGTGGAGAGAAAGGATGAAAAGAGGTAGGCAAGATTCAAGAACTGGGGAGATGAACATTAGTATAACAAAACTTCCAGAAATGGCAACTCTTGATACAGCTCAGTATAAATTCATCCCTTAGATTTTAAAGGTTTTTTCTCCCCCTCAAACTTGCATAACTAAGGCTTTGCTCAAAGCTTGGTGAGACAGCTAAGACATGAACTTGGATTTTAGGAAATGACAGAACCAACAGTGATGGTTTCTGTCAGATTTTATCTGGTTTGGGCATTTTTTTCTTATGTTGCAATGAATGGCTTATATTAAATCTAGGCAGTTATCTAGGGAGAGAGAAGTAAATCTATAGCTGTTGAAAAGAAAGGGAGAAGCTGAAATAGAAAGATCAAAGGAGGGGAAGATCAGCTGGAATGGGTGCAAGATTTTGTAGCCTTTTCTGAACTGTATTGTTGGCCACAAGTGAGCCCAGTCCAATAAAGATTGAAAGTGATAGTCATCTGCTGGCATATGAAATGCTTCAAGTTTTGATAGAAAGCAAAGTAAAATTTTCTTGTTTTGACAGAAAAAAGAGCTCTGAAAACAAATTCTTTGGGTATGGAATATGAGCTTTGTTGTTGACAACTGGGACATTGTGAATGCCATATGGTGAGAGCAGAAGTATAGACACCACAAAAAGTTTTGGCACACTGGGAACACCTTCCAGCAGAAAAAATGGTGCTGCTTTCCCATGACCCCTTACTGGAAGGCTGCAGGCCACTTCCCAGACTCTTCACACCAGTGGTGGACCTGACACTACTGCAGGATAACTGCAAACCCCTTGCATGCACTACTCAGAAGTTGCTGAAGTAGGATCCTTGGTTTAATTCTTTGACCAAATAAAAGGCGTAAACCAGTCTGCTTTGCTAAAGCCCTTCTTAAATTTGCAGTAGCTTTCCTTGTAGACAACTGAGGAGATTTACAGCTGTGTACAAAAAACAGTATCTGACAGCAAATTCCTCCCTCTTGTGTCATCACCATTGCTGGGATACCTTTCAGCATCCTTAGGGAGAACATGTCTTTCCAATCCTTCACTTGCTCAGCTCAGCCCTCTGATGTGGTTGGTAATTTGTCTCTTTTTGTTCTTGAAGAACCTGTCTCTTTGATGACAGTCTTTGATGTTCCTGTTTAAGATTCAAACATACTGCCTTTTTCTACCATAAAAAAGAAAGTTTTAAAGCAAAGCAGAAGTCATACTAATAAATAGAGTTCATAAAATCAAAATCAATTAAGATTGTATCATCAGATTCCTCATAGTTTCAAGTGGAGGGAAAATCACTGAGAGTCTAGGGATTTTTCTGTACATATTTTTGAATTTAGGTTTGATTTTTTTTGTTTTGATTTGGGGTTTTTTTGTTGTGGGGTTTTTTTGTTTGCTGTTTTTTATTTTATGGTTCTGCTATATGTTTACACAATTTAGATAAAACATAAATTATTGCAGTTTCTATGAATCATTTCAGATGGTATTCATGGATGTAGTACAGTCATTACAACCATAGTTTCAACTCTTTCAGATGTAGCTTACATTACTGAAAGACATTATCACTGCTGTTGAGAGCATTGGTTTAGAGAGAGAAGAGGTCTCCTAATAAGGTCATCCATCTTTTTTCTCCTTAGGAATTCCTCCATATAATTTCTTTCTGGTTCCTGGAGGATTTGCCCAAACTCTGCAGTGGCACAACAGTGACAAAATAATCATAACCAGATACCCCTAGAATCTGCAATTTCTTTTATTCAGCAGATACTGACAGTTATGGACAAGAAAAAGTCTTTTCCTTCTAATGAAATGAATTTTCCATTGTGGCAATTCTTTCAGACATAGGAAGTTGCAGTGCTCAAGGATTGAAACGGGCTGTGTGCAGAGCGGTGTGTCATTCACTGCCGTGGCTGTTGGGCTTATTCCCTCTCCATTATTCCTAACTGGTGTCAGAGATTGTCACTTTTGAATTTTAAAGCAATGAAATATGCCATTAATATAATGGACTCCCTGACTTGCGTGAGTTTGGATGATCAGAAAATTCATTCCCCGGTAGGGATTTTTAAACTGTAATGAAGAATTAAATAAACCTCGCTGCGTGTCAAGGAACCTGCCAGATTTTCCTGAGCTCTTTCACTTATAAGGTAGGAAAGGGCAGAGAGTCCAGCTGTTAAGGGAAATTATAGAGGAGAGCTAGAACTTTGCCCAGCAGAACTGTTTGGCCTCTACACAGGCTGGTGAGCTGTAAACAACTTTTAAAAATGCATGCTTGGGAAGGACTGTACGTGCATTATGTCACTGCATATATTTTCCTGACAAAGCACCAAATTGAGATTTCAACCATTCTGACTGGTATTATGACAATTTTAACAATGAGCTAGGAGAGGATACTTGTGCAATTTCCAGAACAATATGGTTGTATATAGAAATTTCGCGGTTAGAGGGACTAATAGTGAAATTAGGCTTGTAATTTCTACAGCAAAAGAAAACCCAGCTCTTCCGAAAAGCATCGGAAAGTGGAAATTTCATCTCTGAGGAGTCTGACACAATTGTGTGGGGTGCTGAGAACATATTAGCTATAAGCCATAGTTCTATTCAGAGCCTCACTCTATAAATGACATTGCAACTGCTTTGTTCAGGTGAAAAGAAAGTGAAGATTTGTAATTTGTGCTGTAGGATTCACTGAAGAGAGTGGGACATAACAAGCAAGCCTCAGCTTGCCCATTACTTGGGGAATGAAATATCTAATCAAGACAAATGCTTTGAGGCATGTAAATTTTAAAGTTCAGACTAGTTCTCAAACAGTATAGATTGAATCTGTATAAATAACTGGTGACAGTTACACCGTGATATTAACCCTCATAAAGCTGTTATCTCAGCAATGCCTCTGCTTTTCATCTTCCAGGATGTATCTTTGAGGATTTGGGTTGGGAATTACAATGATGGAGAGTATGAGACAAGTCCTGTACCTTCCCCAGCTCTACAAGATTCTGCGGATGGTTTGGGGCATTCGAGGTCAGCAGGGTAGGTAAAGGGACCCACTGAGTTTCAGCTGAGTACAGGGAATTCACCTCTTTACCTGTTCATCAGATAAATCAGGGAGTAGGGGAAGTGGGAAATAGGGCAAACTGAGATCTGAGGAAGTGTCCAGGGCACGTGGTAGAACAGATAGAGGAAGAGATGGACAGGTGTCTGTTCCTCTACCCATACCTTGGCTAATGATTTGGAGTGCAGCTACCACCATCCACAGCCCTGCACCCACAGGGTAAGCCCAACCCAGTGACACTAGAAAAGTGCCTTTAGATGAGCCATAATCCAAAACTCACAGCTGGTATCAGCCAGCTGCAAATCACTTCATCTACAGGTATCAATAGTTTAGACAAATATTCTCTGCTACATGACACAGGTAAAGAGATTAACAGAGAATGTGGTTTGGGCAAGAGAACAGGAAATGTGAACAGCAATCTAGATATAGACATGGGGACGTGGGGTCTGGGAGAAGAAAGAGTGAAAAAGATATGCACTGGGCAAATACCTGTGGCCTTTCAAACCCCTCACCTCTCCCTGTTGCCTTTACTGCTTGCACACACAGCTTGACAGATTCTCTAGCTAAATTATCAGTGCTACTTTCCTCTAATTTTATTTGTGCTTATTTTGCAGCCTGAATATGTACTTTTAAGATGGTTTCTGCAACACTGAGAAGCACTATATGAAACAAGTTGCATGAGCACTCACCAACATGGAGGCAATAAATTTCCCACTTCTTAGACCTGAGTCTAAGGAGCAAGAATAATAAAGCACAATGGGTGAAAGCAAATGAAAGAAAAGCAAACAAATCTGTAAGTAGAGTTTCTTGGGGTGGCTCAGAAATACAGCTTTTAAGGTAGAACAATAATTAAATTGTATTTTCACTTTGTATATCTGTTAGTTTTGTGCCAAATTCTGCAGTTTTTCTGGCACTGACACAAAAAGGGAGCACCTGCATCTACTTCAATAATCTGAAAATTCTTGTCTTAAAAATAAAACCCTCAGACAGTAAGGCATTTCTCTACCACATGTGTTGTTTTCCTTTATCAATTTACAACTTGGATCAGGAAAGGAATTTTGGGATTTGTTTGTTTGAGGATGTTTTCCTTCCCAGAAAATCCTTAGGTAGGGATTTTTTTATTCTTGAACAGTGAAATTGCACCCAATTTTGACTGATGTGAGAGTTATTTATAATAATTAATTGCCTTCAATAATGTATACTGATTGGGAAGATTCTTCAGTGTGTTAAAACTAATGTCTAAAAATGTTCTACAGAGGATTGCTCACTAGCTTGATCAGCATCTCTAGCAGCAGTTGCATCACCTACTGTGTCCTAAAATATCTCCGGATTCAAAATATATCACCAGTACCACTGTCTCACTCTGTATGGGCCACCCCTCCCACTCCCTCATATCTGCTGGGTGGAGGAATATACACAGGGCTCTCTGGAATTACAGTTGGTACCAGCCCCACTCCTGTGGTGAGATGATGAGGACAGTCATCAAGGGGAGTTTCCAGATTCCTCACTTCTTCTCTATGTCTGGGTGTTAAGTGCAGGAGAAGTCCCAAATGACTATTTTTTGGACTAGATTCTTCTGCACTGTCCCTTGGAACAGCAGACTTCTCCTTTGTCAGCTGCTTATGAGCAGATATGCTGTAAGATGTCTGTTAGGGAGGCATGCAGTCCAAACACTCCTCATGCTAAATGCTGGGTTTGCTATGAAAAGTTACACCATACTTAAATTGAAAGGCCAAACTTCTGAAATATAGGATGTTCCAGTAATTAGCTTGTCTGTGTAATCTCAATTTACTTATGAATTTGTATGGACAGCTACAGTTCATAAAGCTTTCACCACAGGAGCCCGGTCTTGGTAAAAATACATTCTGCATGCAGAGGAGACAGAGCTAGGGATTTCCAGACAACCATGGAAAAGGTATTTTCCAAGCTATTAACCTTCAAATCCTGTGGAGCAGCCAGAATTCTTGGTGTAGATGCAGAAATCCCTAGGCAGTATAGAATAATGGAGGGTAAACATAAAGGTGCTCGTCACAGAAGGATTTCAAAAAGACTTTTGAGGCAGCTCACCCAAAAAGGCAGGACTGTTGCCAATACTACACTATGACTGTGTGTACCTGCATCTTGGAAACCTCAGAAAATAGATGGAAATTTCAGAGTTTACCTGCACAGCTTGACAGGGCTACAATGCAAAGATTTTATTCCTAGTGAAAAGTTTTTCCTTAAGTTCTTTTTTTTTTTACTGCTCTTCAAGTAATTGTTGCCTGCTTTTAGACCAAGCCTAAGAATCTTCAGCGGTCTAAGGATCTCGAAGTACTTCATTGTGGCTGAGTAGGTTGTCCAAAACTTGACTCACTTTTTCACATGAAGCGTCCCAAGCTCCAGGCAGATGGGACAAGCAACTTCCTCATGTTTTTAGGGAACTCCTTTCAACATAGGTTGATCTTCATTTTACCTTATTTACAGGGAGAGGGAGTATTCAAGCTAGAGTTCAACAATAATCTTCAGCAGGACTACTACCAATTCTTTAATCACATATGAGCTTATACTATTCCAAGAGCAGAAGTTTGCTTGTCTGCTTGTTGGACATCACAAAGTGTCTGTTGTTCCAGTTTTCTAGTTTATCAAAACCCCTGTGGATTCAAGTTATGACATTCATTGTGCAAGTAACTCCCTCTAATTTAGCATCATTGATAAATTTGCAGGTGGTACATGCTAGGTCATCACCTAGGTCATTGATTAAGGCATCAAACAGTGAGAAAGAACAGCCGTTAGACTGCTTTGCTCACTGCTGGCCACCAAGCAGATGCTGAGCTACTCACTGATAAATTTTAAGGCCAGAGCCACTGTTAATTTTTAGTCCGCCTAAACGTCATTTCTTCCAGTCCACAATTCCTCAGCTGCCAGCTGGCAGAGTATGGAGTCAAAAGCTTTCCTAGTGCTGAGATACATGACATCCACAAACCTCACTTTGTTGTAGGAGGCACCGGGTTTGCTGAACATCATTTGTCCCTGGTAAATCTGGGAACTGCTGATTAAAACGCTGATGTTTTTGTTCTTCACATGCCTTTTAATGCATCCCAAAAAGACTGTGTTATTTTTCCAAGGTCTGAGGTGAGCCTGGCTGACCTGTAAGTCCTCGGACCCTTCCTCTTGTCATTTTTAGAAATGGCACCCAGTGCCACTGTGCAAACCATCCAGGGAAATGTGTGTTTTCTCTGTGAAGGGCAGGGTATCCTGGAATTGTTTTGGCATGACAGAAGGGTCTGAGCCTGGGAAAGCACCATGATCATGGCAGCATACAGTGAGCTCTTGCTGCTTCTTGAAAATTTGGAGGAGATAGTTTAAATCTCATGCCAGGCCATGCATGTATGTGCAGAGGTATTTATCCCAGCTGACTGTGTAATTTGTGTGCAGTCATACTAGTTTTTGGCTTCTCACTTAGACATCTGAATTAGGAGGACAAGTCGCCCCTTACACAATAATTCCTCTACTAAATAATCCAGAGCTCTCATTTTAATCAACATTTTAGTTCAACTTCATTCTGTGTTTTTCCCTCTTGGGGGTATAATGGTAATAAAGGAATCTGACTCAGTCCCCTGAGTTAAGAAATTGCTCCCTTAGGCAGTGTGACTTGTCCTACCGAGTTCAACTAGAAATTTATTTTGTTGCATAAAATAGAAAAATATGATTCATATACTGTTAATACTCAGCTGTATGTTTGCAATTGGAGCATTTAATGAATTTCAGTTCAACAAATTAATTGCCAGTTTAGCCTGAAAATGTTTCAGAGGTCCTTGGGAATAGGAAAGAACACAATTGCGTTCCCACATCTGCATGGATCAGCACATGACCTCTGCAGCTACAACTGTCTTAAGAAAGATGTTTTGTCTATTTAGAACAGCAATCACCAAGCCAGCAAAACCATTCTATAAGTGAGGTCACATGCTAAGGGTGCTTCTGCTAATTATTCCTGGGCATTAACGCAAAGAAGATAATTCAAATTTCATCCAAAGTAATCAACTCTCTACCTGAAAACAGTGAAAGAGCCATAAAGTTTTGAAACTAATAGAGCCTTTTAAAAGACTTTTTAAGGAAAATATTTGAAGATTGATTGTTTTAGAGGTAGTTGCACTTGGAAGTGCCTTAGTAGTGGTGGTCTTTAATTTTACATCTAGTGCTTTATGAAAAACTTTTGGTCCACTAGAGGCTTCCTGCAATGCAGGCAGGCAGTGAACTACACATCCTTGATCCTTTGGCTTAAGTGGCAGGATGGGGAATATCTACACAGAGAGCACAAGCAGCAGCAGCAGGCTGTGTTTTGGAAAAGCTGTATCTCAAGACTGCAAACACTGACAGAACAAACTCAGGAATCCTCTGCCCCTGGATTTAGATGCTTATTAAGAAGTTCCATCTGCCCTGTAGATGATACTGCTACAAGTGATAACAAACAAGAAATGCTAATAGAGATTTTTGGAGAGGATTACTGAAAGGCCAAATGAAAGCTTTGGGAGAAGCATTGGGTGGCTTTGTACACCCCAGGTTTGTGACTCTCCATCCCGTTAACAGAAACACAGGAAAAAATCCATCCCAGCATGGATGCCACTGGAATGGTGTTAATTGAGGGCATGGATCATGAAAATATTACCAGCTCTTGTCACTTGTTACAAGTTGTTGATTTCTATGGGAAATGAGAGCTACAAAGGTGTGTTTGTGGATAAGTATTCATATTTCTCTCTTGGTATAAAGGGCAGAGAATAGAGGTGAAAAAGCCAAGAAATGAGAAGAATACAAAAGATACCCACACATCTAGTGAATATTATCTTGTTCAGTAAGTGACATGCTAATTTCCTCTTTGAGCATACATACTGTGGCCCTGCTGAAGTTTATTATCAAGTAAATTAAACTCGAACCTGTGGTATCTCAGTCAGTCCAGAGAATAAATGCATTTCATTATTATTTTTTCAAAAAATAGAAAAGAAACTTGATTTTATTTTCAAAAAAAACTCAGGTGGAGAGATGCATGCTGTCTATAGTGTATTTTAGGTGCTTTATCATGCAATTTCCCATGTCTACCTTAAGTTGCTTAGAAGCTGAAGCAAAATAGCAAAATAATAATTAGAAATTACAGTTTCTTAAAAGCTTGTCACTTTGCCTGTACACTAACTAGCTCTTTAAATAGTGAAGTGGTGGGTGAAGGACGGAATACGCTAACTTTGCCCCATGTCTCTGAGCTACTCCTGAAGATAAAGTTCTGCTTTACTCACTGTGTTTATTTCAAAAGCATACAGCAATGTGTTCACAAAACTGTGATCTAAACTTTTTGCTTCCTTGTATGAGACTTCAGTAAAGAGTAAAAAAATTTGTGCCTCCAATTTCAAAAGACGGTAGTTCGATTACTGAGAGTTCATGGTCTTTATGCAGTAGAGTTTCATTTTTATAGACGTCCTAAAGTGAGAAAGCCGAAAGACCTAGACATGAGTATTCAAACCAGCAATCGTGGTTGTTCTCTTTTTTGAAGCTGGACTGCAAGGTATGTTCTGTTGTCTTGGTAATTTATATCTATATTTCTCAGAGTTCCTCAAGTAATTATATTTTTATGAATTTATTTGTATTTCATCTGAAGTAGTTAGAGTAATGTACGCTAGGGAAGACAGCAAAAGGTTTGGCATAGAGGAGATGTCAGTTATTTAGCTGTTGTGACATTCAATCTTCTTTATTCTTTCTAAATCTGCCATTAGCATGTTACAATGAACTTGACTCCCTAAAATCTGTAAAATCTCAATAATTCTTTAAAATCAAACTGTTTTGCAAACTCCTCAATAGTCCATGCAAGAGAATTTCTCTGAAAAATGAATTTAATTAGTCCTTGAAAACAGAACACTGAACGATTAAGCCTTTGTCAGGTAGTGGTTTGGGTTTTTGTGTTGTTTTGGTTTCCTTTTTTGTCCAAAAAGGTAATATTTCCTAAGAAATAAAGAAATTTTTTCTGCTGCTGTTGCTGAACTGACTGATGGCTCTGTGTGGGTGTTGCTTATTGTGGTTATGCAAAAGAAATCATGAGTCACAAGCAAGTGGAAGAAAGCAGTTGCTGTGGGCACTGCCACGAACCCTGGGAGTGGCAGAGTGCTGCGGGCGTGGGGAGAGCTGCAGTTCTCTCCCATTTTGGCTCCTCACTTTTCCTGCAGTGTTGCATTTGACGTGTCATTTAAATCCTGAAGAGAATGGCTGCAAAACAGAAAGAGGAGCTGGGACTGAACCAGGAGAAAAAACAAAAATAAAATTGATTAGGCAAAATGAAGAAACAGAAACTGAGAAGTATACTAGAAATGATAAAAGAATTATAGTGAAATTTGATTAGGGACCAGTTTATTACCACCCCCAAACCTGGAGTATGATTTGCCCACCTGTAGCAGCTCTGATGAAGGATAATGTTTTCCCACCTCCTTTTCATTCAAGTGAGACAAACAGGATCAGCAGCAAAGCTGCCTTTGGAACGAGTTTCTCATTCCACTAATCCATCAGTGTTATCTCCGGAGCCGATTCCTTCTCTTGTGAGCCTGCAGCAGATGTAGTGACATTGCAAAAAAACATGGAAATAACTTTCCAAGCCATTTCAGTCAGTACCATAAGATTACTTAAGAAATGCAACATTGGCCACTTGCACTAATACCCTCCATCTGAGACCCTCCTCTGAGCCTCTCCCTCCATCCTGACTCATGATCAGTGAGGTATCAGCAACAAGAGGTGTTGACACAAGACAGAGAAGAATTGCAGAAACTCCAGGACAAATTAAAAAATGAGCAGCCAGGTGTGTGCTGTCAAAATAAAAGGCAATAGGGTTAGAAGAAGAAATAGCAACACATGAATCTTGTGGTCATAGGGATATGTAAGTGAAAAATAAGTGGCCAAAAAAAAAATTATTACTCTCCCAGTTGTTTAATGAAGATATAAAATGAATAAACAAGTAAACAGGAGGTTTGATAATGCTATGACTTTTATGAGGAGCTTAATTGTTACAAATACGGCTGTCCTGGGATATGTGAAAATCCTTAGCATTGTAAAAGGATGTAGCTGTCCTCTGTTTCTCAGTCAATACACCAAGAAACCATCCTTCAACACAAGTTTACTTCAATACCTCTGATTTTGCTGTGGAACAAAAGGTAATGATTATAGTGTGGCTCTGTTTCTCAGTTCTAGGCCTGAGTACCAGGAATCCAGAAATCTAAGAGAAGCAAGGACGTTGATTCATTACAGTACCTTAAAGAAATCAATCACCTTCTGGATGCTGGTTTCTATCTTTGTTTGTTGTGAGGATTCATCAACAGTTATGTTTATCTCTCTGCACCATCATCTGATAGCATGGACTGGGAATGGTGATGCTACCTGGTATTACTAAAAAATATTTAGGTGTAATTTTTTGTCATTGCAAGAAATACAAGTTTCCTTGAATAGAATTATCTCAGATTTTGTATTCAAATCCATCAAGGGCTGTCTATTTATTTAAAAAGTAGCATTGGCAGACATATACAGCAAAAGTTTAGTTAACAAATGGAGAGGGGCAAAAAACCCTTTTGGTGAAAAAATCAGTTGAATACAGTGTTGTCACAAACAATCCCAAGAGTAAGGTTTTCCTTCTGCACTGCTTGTGGCTAGCTCCTACTCCAGGCAGTAACTAATAGCTTGCAGTTTGGCCTTGCTTTTCTGGGATAGCAGAATAGTGCTTAAAGCAAACTTGAACTAGAAGGAAGAGGCATTAAGACACTGAAGCACATCCCTGAACCTCAGGTAACAAATTCCAGCCTGTGTCTGTGAAACACATTAAAGTAACTTCAGGGCTGCTGTCACTCATGCTGTCTGCCTGCTCCAGAAGTGCCATTAGGGCTGCTGGAGAGAAGACGAATGGAGTGAATCTTCAGCAATTTCTGGTGGCTTAGCTTTGGAGGGGTGGTACGGCACAGAAGTAACCATGGCTCTTTTATGACATGTTGACAAGTTGGAAACTGAGGCTTGTCATCTGGCTGAGAGAGTTTGAATGCACTCACTGGATTTTGGTTTAACAAAAGTGCCAGTGTCCACAGATTTTCAAATCTGAATATTCCTGAAAAACAAAGCACATGTTTTTCCTTTACCCTTCAAAGAAATGACAGACTAGCTGTCAAATTTAACTCTCTTTTATGATGAAATATGTGCCACTAACTCCCTTCTGTCACTATAATCTTTAGATTTACTAATTAATGCCCTTTAGGGCTGTTAGGTGATGAGCTGATGGTCAGAGTATGAATTCTTTACACTTTGTTCAGAGGAGTAGTCAAGAAGATCGAACTGTGTCCTGTGTAATACTCTTCAAGAGCAACACCTTGTTCAAAAAACAGTAGTCTTACAGTTTTCCGACAGCACTTTTCTTTATAAATTATCCTCCTAATTGCTGCCAATAGCAGAGGTCTGCTATTAACAGAAGGCTGGTGCAGAGCCCAGAAGGCAGGGTACTCTGCATGCATTGGGCAGCCTCACTTTCTGTTCCTAAATGTTTCCTTTAATCCTCCAAACCTGTGCAAAGCCAGGTTTTCTCTTTTACTGCAAATGGACCATTTCGAGATAAATATGTGCTAGAAAATTGAAGTATTTTAATGCTCACATCCACCAGACCAATTCTTATGGCATGGCAATGTTTGACAGATAGAAAAGTTGTTATGTTTTTCTAATAACTTAAGAAATGAAAGGAAAAAAGCTTAAAAAAACCCTTGTCTCTGAAACTGCAGGCTGCTTGTGTGACTGACAACACAGAGAGTGCTCTATGCTGAAAGACTATAAATTCTGGGAAAACAGGTATATGAAGCTCAGTAAGGAATAAAGACAAAACTAATGCAGCATTTCAGTCTCTTTTTTTCAATCCATAAATGTATCCATTTGTATACTGATTTATGTAGGTGGCAATCTGCTATAGTTTTCACAAATTGACACACAGAACACGGCTATGCAGATGGGACAAACAACCATGATAAGCAGCAACAGAAGTGAATAAAGGCCTTAAATATCACAAGGCAAAGAATGTTTTGTCCACCCTTGCATACATCTGGGCACTACATATATATATATGTGTGTGTGTGTGTATATATATATATGGTATGTATGTATGTATATATGTCCTGTAAGCAAAGATAATCACATGGTAATCCATAGCCGTATATAACAGTCTTTATACTTTTGTGATTTCTGCATGCAGGCTTTACTACACAACTTGCACTATGGTTTGTGTCTACATCTCTTTAGGCTGCGTTTCCTTCATTCCAAATGTGCAGTAGCAGATAGAGTTCCAATCTGCCAGGTTCTTCTTTTTCTTTTCTCTCTCCTCTGTGAATTAACATTCCAAGCAAGTATCTTTGTCACAAACAGAAAATGTAAGAAAAGGTAACCTGTATGTGGTGAAATTCAATTCTTGTCACTTGGTCGAAAAGAATACAATTTTTACCTTTCCTTATTATTTTTCAATCATATTTAAAAGGCAGTGATAATCCATCCATGATGGATTGCAATGTGTTTCTGTTCCGAGATTTATAAATAGGAATTTATAATGCAAAAGTTGTTATAAGGTATAGTTATCTCAGACACACAGTCCTAATCAACAACACATTAATTAGCAGTACTGAAAAATGCATCAGAAGAGAAATCTTTATTTTTTGCAAAATTTTGTTCTTGATATTCCTGAAGTGGCTCAAATGCCTTCATCAGTAAAGCAGGCATTGACCAAAATTTCATGGGTGTATGATCTATGGTGGTCATTTTTCTGAACATGAATAATTAAATATTACATCAACCATTAATTGTCAGGGATGTTTGGGGGCTTTTTTCTCGGCTAAAAAGCCTTAGAAATCTCAGATTTCCTTCTTGAGAGTTGATATGAGTTGCTAGAAGGACTGTTGCATGGAAACCTAATATGTCTGGTGAGCAGCTATGTCCAAACCACATCGGAAACACTTCTCTTGTCTGGGGAGCTGATGTCTGAACAGTATCCTTCTGCTTCAGAGGCTGGGTTTTGACATTATAAATGGTGCTTATTTTTTGCAGCCGCCATCTTTCAGTCTCCAGAGTTAGCAATAAGCCCTTCCAGGCACATTTGTAGGGAAACAGGGCATTCAGAGTCACTCTTTGTTCATTTGAAAATGAAATGAATTAGGCAATGTGCTCTACATGTTTGTCCCAAAGGCTAGTATTATCACTATTTAACCAATGGCTATCATTTACTCAAATACCAAAACACATATTTAATTTAATGCTACTGTCACATCTGAATTGATAAGTTAGGTATGCAAATTTGATTTCAAATGAGAAATTAAGTGGCTAATCAGCTGATCGCTGCACTCATAGTATGTCATTAGCATTTTTGGTTTTACGTTATTATTTATCTTTGACTACTGGGTAGTTTTACTCTCACAGCACGTTATTTAATCCAGCAGCTATTTTTCTTGTTATATTTAATTAAAACTTGTGAAAAAAACTGTTACAAGGGAAACAAAATTACTGTTTTAAAATAGCCTGGTATATACCTTACAGAGGTAGGAACAATGCTAGATAAACATGTCTGTGGATGTAAGATATTGCACATACACCTTCAGCACACAGCCAGTCTGTTGAACTAGAACTTTCCTATTTGCCATTGAGTGCTAAATTTATATGAATGGGGTAGAACAAATCAAAGACAGTAACTACTCGATTTTTAACTTTTCCAGCATTTGTGCTTTGGATTGGTTTCCATTGTTTTGAGCATTTATTATACTGCCAGGCTACCAGCTGGTCCATTGAACTGATAAACAGGTTACTCCTGAAGCATATTAGGGGAGGTTTTTCTTATATCCGGTTCTCTAGTTTGATCTTCGAGTTCCAATCCTCAGATAGTTATTCTCTGTCGAAAGCATTAGCAGATTGTTGGAATTTTTTCCCCTGTACCTTATTTTTTGTATCGTAGATGAATTTTGAAGAATGCTAAGAAGACCCTTTAAAGTCTTCTAAGCCACTAACTTCCCTTTTTTTAAAGAGGGAGATCAGGGTAGAGATAGTTTGGAGGGAATATGCGTTGTCAGAACTATCTTTTTGCCTAGAAACTCCAGTAGTTCCTGGCTTGGAGGCAAATTTTACATTTAGTGAGGAGCAACTTCTTTATACATGAAAACCCACACACACTTGATAAGTCAATGTAGACAGATCACACATTTTGAAATTCCAGAATATAAATGCCCTGAAAGTGTCATTTTCTCTGAATGTGGAGTGGAAGGAGGTATCTTCCTGCGATTGCAGCTCTGTGCTGCTGTGACTGTACGTGGTCTACACCCCCACACTGGATGAGTTGTATGCTTTTCCAGTTCTCTTCCTGCCCCTTGATCCAGCAGTTTGCAAGACAAAGCTAAGTAGATATTATGCACAGGGAACAAGGCGGAGCTGAGACAAAGACACTGGAAAGGTGCATGGCAAACAAAGTGAGAAACAAACTGTGAGTTGGATTGAGCGACGACAAAATTGGGAATTTGGCATATAGCTTCTGTGAGAGACTTTTACGTGTTTTTGGGCAAGACCAGGAACTTCTGAGAGTAGCCAACACTCTTGATCTCTTAAGCATCTTACACAATGATGGAACTGGTAGAATTTTAAAAAAAGGAGAAATGGGTCTGAAAAGAAGCTTCAGTGCCAGCAGGACAGCAGCAACTTCTTAGGCAATGATAGTGGGGAGCAAAGCTGAAGGAGCTAACTGGAACAGACACAGAGTTTAGAAGACAACTGAATATCTAGTGAGACAATAAAAATACAATCAAGCTACCAGAAAGGGAAAATGAGACTAGTTAACAAGACTTCTGGGTGAGAGAGAAGGCAATGCGGCAGTGAGTGGGCAGCAGTGCAGAAAAGTAGAGGGGGGCTGGTTATCAAGAGAAACACAGTAGGATGAGAAATTAGAGCACTTCTCTGGGACTACTGAAGTGAGAGGATGTGTCTTAGGAGAAACCAGGAGTAGAGCAGAAGGATTTGAGGAGCATGGGCACACCGAATCAAGTTTGGAGAAGGTGGAGAACAAAACATCAAAGTCTGTTCCCAGTAAAGCACGCTTTTCTACGGAGCCTGGCACTGGACCTGAGATCCAGGGCCTCTTGCCATACTATTGTTTCTAATAAAGGCCATGTGTCCATGAATTTGCAACAGATGTTACCCGTGTCAGTTTTCTCTATTTAGACAAGATAATAATGAGGATATGGCAGTTTGAACTCCTTTAGGTGTGATTACACCTGAACAGAGACCCAGGAAGGGCTCGATTCACACCAAGACCTCTGACACCAGATATACATCAGGGTTAAATGAAAGCTCATGTGTTACCACATGCTAAAGTATATAAATACACCATGGTGTGTTCCACACTGGTGTCGGTTTGATGCACACTGCTTTTGCAGTCTGATAGACAGCACCTGTTCTCAGGCCAAAAATCGCCGTATCTGCATAAGTCAAAAGTTTGGTCCAGTTCTGATCTGGCTGAGAGCTCTCACATATGCATTTGGGACGGCTGAGAGAGTTTAATTCCAATAAAACAGGGAACATCACAATGACATACACAAAAACATATTGCTTGCAATAAAGCATTAGGAGAGTGCTGTACAATAGGTCTAGATGTGGTAGGACGGGAAAGTGTCAACCTGAACGCCACATTGAACTTTGCTTCTTTTCCACACCCTGATAGTGAACCTCACCATTAGCCCCCAGACAACCATGCCTGTGACAGTAATTTTCCTACTCTAGCTAAGTCTTGTAAATCTTGACAATGCTGAATAATTACCTATCTATCTTACAACTAAATATTGTCAAGTTTCACAAATTGCCATTCTTTTGCCTGTCTTTTTTTATTAGGTAGCTGTTTCAGAGACTAACTATTAGATTAAGCTTTGCACAACACAGGATGCCACCGGTAAAGGCACGGCCACCAGTACTTTTCCAGAATTTGAGCGTCTAGAATATCCCCTTAGATGTGGAAAACTCAGTTGAAATTATTAAATCAGAAGCTGTACTGTAATGACTGTATTGAATGGCATTCTTTGGCATAAAAATACTCAGTGATTTCTGCTGAATCTTCTCCATTCTGACTAAAATAGTTAAAATATTCAGTTGAAGTAGTATCAGAACTTGTTCCCTTGGTTTTGCACCTACTACCTGTAAGTGCCTGTTCATGGATGCCCATCTTTAAAGTCTGAAGCTTTTTTCTGCTTCCCTAGTTCAACAAATACATGTTTATTTCACATGATGGGAAACAGGTTCCACTGAGGGTTTGTGAATAAGCAAGTGTGTGAATTCTGCTCTTAGATACTGTGCAGGGAACATGAGGCTATAGAAACCTACAAATGGACTGGGTTCAGTATGTGGAGTCTGAGGTGTTGGTCTATGCAGCTTTAAACCAGTGCTTTGCTTTGTGCTGATACTCAGTGCTTTCATCCCTTGGCTTCCAGAGCCAGACCTGCGACACATGCTTTTATTTCCAGGAGTACCACATGCACTTCACTATAACTGATGCAGTAGCAGCTACACTTGGGGTGGATATGGTAGTGCACAAGTCTGACTATTTTGAACATTTAGGCTCTGGGGTTCAGACTGAGCACCCAAACATTGTGAGGGCTCCACGCCTGGGCTCTTTGGCTCTTTGTCAGAGGGAATTAACACCACTCCTGACAATGCCCAAGGCCGCCCTGTGCATAGCGTGTGTGAAACATCCAAATTGTATTTTGAAGAGCACCAGAGAAAAACCTTTAAGGAGATTAAACTTCAGAAGGGTTTGTTTTATGTGTAGTGCCTGAATCCAAAACCTAAAAATGAGGAGAAGGAAAACAGTCACAGTCAGCTCATTAAGTGAGGTAGGCAGAAAAAAAAGAGTATAGAACTGTTAAATTGGATAATACATTATCTTGTAGATGTGCATGATATTGAGTAGTCTAGCAATAATTTCTTCATTTCTAAATTTTTGAGTGTTAGACGTCATGATCTGTTAATGTAGTTCTGCATTTATTTTTTCATATGTGACTTAAAATCTGATAGATGGCAAGCTTTTGCAATTATTATCCCTTTATTTCCTCGGAATGTGACCTAGTAGTTTTTGGAAAATATGCCTAAGGGAAATGTTCGTTGTTTCAATGGTTGTGTAAGTTAAAACTGTAGCGTACAATATAATGTAAAGGACAATTCTATAGTGACAGGTCAGAGGACCATATGACTTCATAGGGCATTTTCTATTTGTGCTTTGTGTGGTTCTGGAAAAGGGAGTTAGCTTTTCTCTGTGTTATCCTGCTGCTCTGCCTCAGGCAATGACTGGACTTGGACAGGATAAATTAATTTTCGTTTGGACTGTGTCTCTCTCCCTTTCTTCCGGCATCACATTTGAAGTTCTTGTGTTGTGTGATCAAAAGGCACGTGATGCAGAAAGTCAGTTAGCTCTGCTACCATCAGCACAACTGTGTACAATACAGATGGTACTGGGGATTATGGAGATAGTATCTGACCAGTAAAGAGAAGAAAAGCATCCAGTCTTTAATGAAATGGTTGTATCAGTGGGAGTGGAAAAACATTTGATCAGTGTAGACAAGGTAACACTTAGTAAAAAGGTTAAGGATTAACTTCTAAACTCTAGGTGATGTGGAGAAAGGAAAAAGGAAAATATTTACCTTCTGAAATCAAATGCATTTTCTTCCCAGGGCACCAAACATCCCACACAGAAAAATCTTCTTTCAGCTAACATGCATTGCCTAACTCCAGAAATAGTGTCCAAAACCAGGTTATTCAGAGAGAATCAGGCTTCCCAAAATTTGGCCCTGCCTACTTTTTGTCTTTGGAGTTAAGCAATGAAATTGAGAGCATCTCAATTTGTATGATTGAGATTTTTTCCCTTCCCTTCCCTTCCCTTCCCTTCCCTTCCATTGCAGTCTCTCTGAATCATGTGTCTGCACCCTTTTTTCTGCTGTAAACTCAGCACATTCAGGTTTTGGTGCAGTTGGCAGGACTGCTGATAAATGAACAGTTCTCAGTCCTCCTGATGTGCCTGGAGTTGCCTGAAGGAAAAAAGTGCTGCTATATGAACAGGATAACTAGCAAAGGATAATTTTGGCAAAAATAAATTCTACTAGCATCACGAAATTTGACATGGTTTCTTTGATTATCTGTTTTAGAAATAATGTATTTCCTAACTGCAGCAATGTGTGTAATGCCTACTCCAGTTAAGTTTTGGAAAACATTTATCATTCTGATGCTGTTTTCAGGTGCTCATAACTTTATGGAAGCATTCAAATTTCATTCTTCAACCCTGCTTAGCTAATGACAGCTAAAGACTTTCACAATACCTTCTGCTGATGATCATGTAGAGGGATGTGATTTTGTGGAGAAAACTGTTCTACAACTTGAGAAGAAAAGTTGGAACTGGAAAAATGATTAATTGATAGACACAGACTACTCATTCTTGTCCTTTATTAAAGAAGAAGTACCCTGCATAGTAGGACTAGGTATCTACTGTGTGGCTAATGACATCATGAGTCTAACTGTCCTAACCACGTCTCCATTGTTGTGTTCTCTCTTCTTACAACACCATAAAACTTGTCTATACAAATGCAGTGTTACAAAGATGAGCCTAATGAAGCAATCATATCACTTTCTATTCTAGAAAGTGTATTCCACAGTCTTCAACAAAAGCTGCCTTGTGGGTTTCATTATTCCTTCATCCCAAGGCACACAGTTGTCGGGCCTTTATCTTCAAACTTCTCTCAGCCATGTCGATGAATACATATATCTGCTCTGTCTTTTCTTCAGCTTCCTGAAGCTGGAAGGGAGGAGGAAGAACAGTTTTCCCTAAATGGACCAGTCAAAAATGTGTTTACCATGGATGATACCACTCAGTTCTTCAGGCCTCAAAACCCTATTTAGTATTGTTATTGCAAAATCATGTCTACCAGGGATTCAACTGACAGGCTGAGAACTCTTTTTGAAATTGTCTATTGTGTGGCTTTGAACAGCTCACATCTTTTCAATCTAGAAGAAAAATGTCTATAAACCCTCTGGAAACTTACATTAATATTGCAGCTGATAACAAAGAAATCCATGCAAGACAGAAACACACTTCTACAATAGTTCCAAAACTGTATTCTGTTTGGCAGTCCAGTTCAGACTGCTCTATATTAAGTTATTTTGGAGGTTACTTGATCTAACAAAACCTGAAGTAGTCACTCCTTAAAGGCTGCCTTGCTGTTTAACAAGTGCCACCCTTGGTCAAGGGAACAAGAAGATTCTCCTGTACAAGGCAACATGAAATGAATTTGAAAAATGATCTGCCACTTGTGTTTGTGGGAAAAATTTATGAGAGCTTTGTCATGGTCAGCAGGGAAGATCAATGGAAGCTGAGACTTGAGTCAATCAGTGTTGAAACACACGAAAACAATTAAATAAATGGAAACATTTAACAGAGCCTGTATCAATAATACAGATGAATATTAATGCAGACCTGTTAGATTTGGAGTGGGGGGAAAATGAAACAGTGTAAAGAATAGAAAATGCTTAGAGGGGAAGAATTTCACTACATTTCTGCTGCTGATGACCCAGAAGGATTTGGCACTGAAAGGAAAACTGTGCTAGGACTTGTACAGATAAGCTGGAGATCTATTATTTTTCCATAATATATCTGCTTTGCCTTTCTCTCCTATTTTTCGGTTGTAATCTTCACATAGCTTTTACATTTTTTGGGTTTGTGTTGTTTATGCTACTGACTCATAATAGAGAACACACCTGGATCTTTGTTTAATTACATGATCAAGGCAAGGTTCATGACTGGATTTTGAAATGTACAGCCCCAAAACACCACAGGGTAGTTAATATATATCTATATGGGCATTGCCTTTTCCCTAGGTCAGTTATTCACTGGGTGGCAATTCCTTCTAGCTATGTATAATAAGACCATCCTTGTGACTGGGAAAGTTTCTCTAGACTAGTTAACTTTCTGAATTTTTCCGGATAACCTGTTTATAACTTGAGAAGACGAGGTTGTTGATGATGATAGGAGACTTAGGAATGCAATTAGGCAGGTCTTAAGAGATGTTTAGGTTTAACTAATGCTGTAGATGTATATTTTAAGAGCATGAAAAGGTACTGGGCAGTGCTCGAAGGGGGTCTGACTGCGACAATAAGGAGTACTGTGGTGAGAAAAAAATACTGAGGATTAGTAAGTGGTATGCAAAGATATCAAAATTCTTACATCAAAGAAAATGGTGTTCAAAAACAATTTATAGAGTCTGGTGTGCTGGAGAAAAGAGTATGTTATTCAGGTTGGAAATTTTGCAGAACTTTGGAAAAAATTAATGATTATAAAAATCATGGGGCATTTTTTTGTCTTTCCAAGGAGTGAAAAGGGGAATACATATTCAGAACAAGAAATGGAATCATTTGTGTCTTTCTGCTCCACTTCCTGGCCAGAGCAATAGTAACTGAGACATACACACACACACACACACACACAAGATTTTGAAAAGAATACAAAATTTTCTTAAGAACTAGATTCGTGCATGGCAGCCAGTTATCTTTGGGGTGCAGCTTTCTTTCATAAGGGAACACTGCTGGAAAGGCTCTAAACAAGCTTCCTTCTATAGAATCCTAATTGAATTCAAGTGTCCTTCTGAGCTGGCATGTGTCCCTGAAAGACAGAAGAAACAGAACAAAGCATCATGCAGTTAAATTCACCTTGCTGTATCTCAGTTTCAGTAAGCTAGTGGATGGTATGACCTCAGAGAGGTTCACGCCACTGCTAAGGGGAATTGTTCAGCTGAGTGAGAGCAGACAGGAAAACAAGCAAACAAACCACCAGCAGCAACAACAACGAAAACTGCTGCTTCTAATTACAGACTGAACTGAAAAGGATCAAAATTTACTCTCTGCACCTGATGTAGTTGCTTATAAAATTGTATATTCTACAATTAACAAAATTTGGAGCAGTTTGAAATGTCATTTCTCTTTTTTAGTTCTAAGAGGCATCTTTTTATTGCTTTATAATGACATGAACATCAAAACATTCAATCTTTTTAGAAGTTAAGTAGGAAAATAAGTTTGCTTGCTGCTTTTCTCTCTTTCCCAGGAGAGCAATGGAGCACCTGGATATAAATAAGAACACAGTTTTGACCAATTGTCAGAAAAGAGGGGGAAATATCCATTACTTAGCAAAGAAATAGGTTTTAAAATTTAAATCTAGTGTGGAGGCAATAAGAAAACTGACTATGTCAAAAGATTGGTACAAACACAACCACATTTTCTATTGAATTTTCACCCCCTACTTCATTCTTAGGACTCTTGAACTGACCAATGTAGCTTGACAACACCACAAAAATTAACATAGCAATGCTTTTGGTTTTAGACACCCTTTAGTTTTCAGGCCAGGTAAGTTTTATCAAGGCAAAAATTCTGATAGGATATAAATATGTTCTTAATCATGTTGTGAAAATCAGTGCAGAAATGTGCCAGTTCTTTGTACCATTCTTGCTGTGCTTCACAGAGCTAATATATTATATTGGCATGAACACTTGTATAACAGCATTTTCACTAAGGGAATGCTGAAATTTCTACTTTTCTGGCATATTCTAAACATGCAAAACATTCTTTAAAAGGACAAGACAGTAAAAAGTCCCTCTTTACTATCTCTCTTTTGGCACATTGGATTTTTATTTTGTTTTGTGTGGGGAGTCATCTGTGTGATGGCTCTTGAAATGAGAAGAACTGTTGAGACTAGGCAGTGATACAGCAGAAGTCCCTTCTCAGCCAGTCCTCAGGTCTGTGCCTTCACTGACTACTCATAACATCAAAGAAGAGCTAATTTAAATTAAGAGCCTCTAATGATCTCTTGAGACTTTTCCTAATAATTGCATCTATATGTAGGAATAGGAGGAATTTATAGGTAATACTCTGTGTTTCATAACAGATAAGAATGGATGGGAGTGTCAACTGGTTTTCATGAAAATAATCCCTCTTAATGTCCATCTGTCAACTAAGACAGAAAGTGAAATTGAACAACTAAGAGTATAATTGTAACATGCTATAGAATTATGGAATTATTTGGTTTGGAAGAGACCTTAAAGATCATCTAATTCCAAATGCCCTGCTATGTTGGTATAGCTTCATTATAGTTGTCTAGTTTTATAGTTTTATGCTACAGATTTTCATTACTAATCCTCAACTGTAGATTAAGTTAAACTTCATAATTCTTAGTGCATTATTCGAGTGTCTAGATGGTGAAGGGTGGCTTATACCAAGTGAGACTTGCAGGTGCTATCAATTTCTTTGCACTATTGAATTGTTTGCTTAAAAGAAGAAGATAAAAACCCATGTTCACCCTACATGGGAGCACAGAATAAGTGAGGATGTTCTTCTGTCATGGCTGAAAAGAACTCCTGCTTTGAGTGCATTTTGGAATAACAGAGTTTTATTGGCTCAGCATGATGTGCCTCCATTTGAGACTCTGGGATGGGAATTTCACTGAGACTATTATTAGAGCTCCTGTCTTCCTGACATCTCAAACAAAAACTGAGCTGAACCAGTGGGAAAATCCATAACTCATAGTCACATTGATAGGCAAGAATTTTTAATTCTGGAGCAGTGGCAAGCACCCAAGCCACATTTTAAAATGTTCTGTGTTTGTGCAAAGGCAACTGGGTTATCAAATAAGGTTCTTACTAATTAAGATTTGTAACAGCTCAAGCAGACTGTTTTATCCGATCAGGATATGAGAGGAGTTTCTTCAAAGAACTCGAAAAATAAGCCCAGTGTCCTGATCCCCAGCATCATGCCCTGCAGAGTAGAGGTATCCCAGTGGCTTCCTGCAGCAAGTGACAGTAAATTATTTCTCTGTTCATTACCATATTAAATGGGATAGTGCTTTACTCTCCTATTCAGAGACATTCTTGTGGATCGTTCAGCATAATTAGTTAAAAACATACTACTTTAGCAGAACATAGCTGATTAATTTCCTAGCTTAGAAGACACAGGTGTGTGAGGATAAAAGCTTTCTTTTTTGAATAAACAGAAAATGTCTCATAGCTTTTCAAATTACTTCCTTTAAAGGAATCTAGGTAAATGAAGACAGAAGTACCTGTTCAATGTTTATTCACTGAAAAGCAGAGAGATTTCTGCTCTGTCTTGTTTTTGAAACAATGTTAAAAGCTGTTCTAGTGTAACTGTATTGAACCTAATGAATTGTCACTGGAGATGAATTTGGTCCTGGTATCTCTGTTTTCACCTGCCAGAAAAAAAAAAAGTTTTTAATCTGACTTTACAAATTAATCACTCACAGACAAGGAGACAAGTCCTGGAACAATTCTCTCTTCTTTATACGGACTTTCTAATTCAGCTTGTTATATAATGAGGTGAAAGGAAAGTCAAGATCATTCAATTTTTGTAATGACTTTGAATGAGTTCCACAGATTTTATCAGGTTTGCCCCCAAACTCAAGAATTTCTAGCTGGATTAATCATTGTCTGAGAAAACGCATAACTTTAACAGTGTATTTGGAGCATAGAAAAAGAAAAAACACCTTGGAAATTTATTAGCTGGCTTGTGTACAAGAGGTTGCTTTAAAACAAATTTGGGGTACTTTTGAATATCTCGAATACTCTGACTGTCAGATTGGTGGGGAAAGTGCTGTGTTCATGCTCTGCCTAGACAGGCAAGATACTCCTGCCAGCACTGCGAGAGGACCTGCAGCGTCTGGGCAAAGGGCCTGGGATCTCTGGGCTGGCAGTGGCCAGGGAGGTGCTCCGGAGGCAAGGCTGTGCTCCCCTCCTGCCTTCCCTCGGCCGGCCCTCCCTGCTCCAAACCCTTCCGGCACCTCTGCCCGCCTCCGGCTCCCTGCGCCCACACGAGAGGGAAAGATGTTGAATTTAAAAAGCAATCTCTTCTGTCTACATTTACCATGGCCTAAGATTTTTCTTGGAAAATATGTAACTTTCACAGTCTCATGGCTTCCAAATTCAGTATTGATAGCATGCATCTCCTGGAGAGCATAAATTTAAGACTAATTCTGCCAGGTAGCCTAACTTGGAAATTAGGTTAAAGAGATCTTTCTTTAATCAGTAAAACTCCTCTCATTAATGAAAACTTGTCTCTATCAGATGCATTGACTTCCAGACCTAGTCGAAATTATTTGTTGTTTTGGCTCGATCTAAAAATGTCATATTATATAATATATATTAAAAATACTGCCATTTTGAAAGTGTTGTATTTTTGTGATTTCTCTTTTAAAAGAGAGGCTGGTTTCTCTTCCCTCACCACAATGGAATAATTGGTGCGCTGGCATGAATGAGTCATGAGCTGCATACATCAGGGCTACTTAAGTCAACTTAAAGTCCTTCAAACCTCAGTTGATAATTAGAATTGAGAGTATAGGCAGGGTCCTCAAATCCTGACTAGAAGTCACTTAAAATAATTAGAGAAGGAATGAATGCAATTTGAAATATTCTCATCCTGGTAGGCTAATCCTAGTTGGTGAGCAGAAATCTCCATAAAATATTCTTGAATTTGATAATGGAAAATTTCAGATTATGTGTTTCAAAAAAAAAAAAATCATTGCTTAGATATACAAAAGTAATCCAAATTAGATGGAGACAAATGTCAGCAGTAAGTTAACAGTCATATAGCGTATAATATTAGGTGTTATGTCCTCTATTACATTATATAGAATTGCTATTATTACGTTGTCTTTAGTAGTTGAAATATTAATTTGATAAATCACCTGTATTTAGGGCATAAGTGCCCTAACATCTTTAACATTCATGACATTCACTTGCAAAACACCCATGTGATTTCATTATGTGAGTCTATTTGCACCCTCATCTCCTTATATTTTAACCTGAATTTTCTCCCATGTATGCAATAATCTCCTCCTTTTACTTTTCCTGTTTTGATTTCTGGATTTGTGAGACACTGATTGAGAATCACAGCTGTTTGGGAATGAGGTTAGAAATATCTACTTGGACCCACTGTACAGTTTGAGGACTGGTTTTTTTTGGAGACCCCTTGTATTTCCCCAAAATCTTCTGAGCAGTAATACACACATTATGGAGTACTGCTGTCATCTCAAGGCTGCCTTCCATAAAGCATTGACCATTAGTGCACTATCTGTCCTACTGCATCATTCACATGATTCATCAAGAGCCGAGAAGGAACAGTTTGATTTTTCTGGCTAGTACACAATCATCCTTAATGTATTTGCTGAGATTTAAATTCTAAGCCAGGTATTGCAAGGATTGCAGATAATACAATGTCATTATAAGCTTTTGTGTCTTTATCAAGAGCTGTAGTTTAAGCCATACGTATCCTACACCTTCCTATTATGATTGTTTTTTAAGTTTTTTTGTTGATTCCCACCTGCTCTTGCTTAGAATTCACATTGCCTTGGGAATAGATTTGCAGCTTTGTCTTGTCCTTGTCATTGTGTAGATGGCAGAGGAGTACTGCAATGATATTTTACTTTCATAGTAAGCCAGTTTTCACTTCTTCTCCAAGTGTGTGAGCTATCAGGATTTCTAAAGGAAAGAAAAACAGAATTAAGTAACCCTTTCTCTGCCTGCCAACAGAAATGAGAGCAGCAACTTATATTTATGCTCCTACTAAATTTTTTTTAAAATTATATTTATGTAGGACAGAATGAGAAGAGAACTTCGTCTGGAATAATATCCATCCTAGTAGATAGATGTTTTGTGTCCATCTGATGGATCCACATGCACACCTCTTGTCACAGTTGTTTCCTCTTATGCTTTGTGCTGACCCTTTCTTTTCTTTTCTTTTTTTTTTTTTTTGTGTAACAGGAGACCAGGAAAGCATTGGCAGGATTGCATGCCTATGTCCAAATGTTCCTTAAGCATGTGGAAGGATTCTAAAGCATATTCAGTTGCTGACCCAAGATCCAAACTGACTCTCAGAAACCTGCAGACTAAGGATGCCAGAGCACAGTTTTGGATCCTCCATTTTGGGAAGTATGTCTGTCCACAGAGGGTGACTGTGAAAAGTTGTGGCTTTGAGGTGGTGGCAGTCCTTGTGTCTTTATGCTGTCCAGGAAGGTGGAGTCACACTCCCTGGATGTGTTTGAGAAACGACTGGACATGGCACTTAGTCCTACGGTTTAGTTGACACTGTGGTTTTTCATCAAAGTTTGCACTTGACCATCTTGGAGATCTTTTCCAGTCTAAGTGATTTTATGGTCCTGCAATGAGAGAAGTAAACACTTCTGATCAGCTGACTCACCTATGGAGAACTCTAGGTCAATCCAGTGAAGGAGTACACAGGAAGAAGATGTTAATTCCTTATTTAGGGCTTGTTTAAGCTTAGAAAGGTTTATTACAATTTTTATAATAAAATCAAAATGACAGGAACAGAAAAACATGCGCATTTCAAGATATTTTACCCAGAACTTCTAGTCATGCATAATCTAGTTTTAATTAATATAACTTATTGATCTCAAAAGAGGAAAAAACAGTGCTGCAAATTTCCTTGGTTGAATGAGGAAAGATTACTTTTTAGGGGAACAAAGTGGAAATGTGTGTGCTTAGTGGCAAACTGTGCTGGTTATATATTTATGGATCTTTACATCACTTCAGTACTTTTCCTGTGCTTGAAAATATAGATGCTCAAAAGTTCTTTGTAGAGTGTGTCATAAAGGTCAAACAGGAGTGATATTCAGGGACTGAAGCTCTTAGCAATATTTATTTTATTTTTAAAAAAAGATATTTAGCTTGCAGTTAATCTTGAACTTCTTTTTTCTTTTGAGATTACTTTGAAAAAAATAGGGGAAGATAAACTATATATCAAGTTAGGACTGTTTTTTAAAAAATAGGTAGATTTTCCTCTAGAATTTGTGAATTTGTCAGAATATTCTTACCATTTCTTCTGCAGGCTGTCTTAGTTTGAAAATCTCAGCATGAAATATCTCTTTTCCTTTATTATCTGAGACTGCCTACTTCTAGGAAATCCAGGCTGATGTCACTCGTAGAAGGACAATATAACAGAAAGTATTTTCATTCTTGGTTTGATACAGAAACAAGTTTGAATTTCTTTTTAAAGACTTTTTAAAGATAGTAAACATACACAAAATGTGCTATAGTCCAATGAAATATTGAGATCAAATTGTGAGATTTATTTTATTTTTTTCTTCCCTCAGCTTAATGGGCATAGTAAGTACTAAATGATCCTTCATAGAGCACAGTACCTCTGTGGTACTGTTTAATGGGCATATGACATACGGTCAGCTTTGGAAAACTGTCATTCTTACATTGCATCTTTACCAAAATATTGCTATTGAGTTTTAGAAACACTAATTTGGAGTTTTAAACAGAGAATGTCAGGAATATATCAGAGGAAGGCTTGTTGATGAAGTTTTTATGTAGGATCTACTATAGCTGAGAATCCGCAAATATCACTTTTCTTGTGGAGCCAGCTTTTAAACTAAAACCCACGGTGTTGGCTAGACTATGCAATTCCCAGTGAAGCAATAATGAGACAGAGAGGGAAAAAAGTCCATGTTCCACTCTGTGTCCAGCTTCTGCCTCTGACCCTCCGTGTAGTGCCTCACACAGAGTGTACCTGGCTTACTTTCAAGCCTTTCCACAAACATGTCATTTTCTGCAAAAGGCTTCAGTCTTGCTGGCTGCACTGTAGATTCCTAACACCAAGCACACCTGTAACACCCAACAAATTGGACATGATGTTTATTGGATGCCTTCAGTTGTTCCTGCCAGCCAGGAGGACACCATCAGAGTGTGGCCAGTATATCTCCACACAAAATGAACTTAATGTCTGCACAAACCTTCACGTCCAGTCTGGGAACATGTTCGGCGGTTAAATGAGAAGCAATACAAGGGGACACCGAATCCTTTCTAATATCTGTTCCTGTCATGGAATTTATGCTCTCTAACAGAAACTGTTTCCACTTAACAAGGCACTTCTGGAGCTTTTCACATGGCCAAGGGAAGGTACTCCCTTGGGTGTCACCTGACCCACAGCGGGGGCCACCTCAGTGGCCACAACTGGTAACCTCTGCAGACCCTTCTTTTGGACAAGGTGACACCATCCTGCATGTACCAGGCCAGGGCAGCTCTCCATGCACAAGAAGAGAGCTCCAGCACAGGGGTTTCAGGCCCACTGTCCCCACAGGGCTGCTTGGCCTCTGCTCTGCTGCTGCTCACTGCATCTCCCTCTGTCCACACGTTGTTTTTCCACCCTGATGCCTGCAAAGGACCTTGCAGGAATGTTGTGGCTCTTTTCCTTGAGGTCTGGGTAAGTACATTTCTAGGAGTCTTTCTTCGTCCACTTTTGAGTCTTGAGACCCCAATCTATGCCCATGTCATTTCATCCCTGACTTATTTAAACATAAGACCTGTACTTCTTGGCAGAAATGCAAGTTTTGATCCGAGACACGGGGTTAATAAGTTTTGTGTGTCGTGTACTACCAGCAGAGATCACAGCATACCAAGAGTGCTTCACAATTAAAGACATTGCATCCCCCCATGGCATTACATACTCTCATAAAGGAAAGTTACAAATAAAACAAAAAATTACTGAGAAACTGAAAAGTCCTATTCACTATGCACAAAGTTAGATTTTGGTACATGCACAGGTGTCTGTCAAAATATATGAAATGTCAGTTTGAGAGCTGTAAATATATTGTTAGGTTAATTTTAATATGAGGGGGTGAAGATAAAGTACATACAATGTGGTCAGATAAATAGAAAAATCTGCAGCACTTACTTGCCAAGCATGCATGCAAATAATTGCATTGAAGTGGTGCAGTATTCAGACCAGCTGAGAATTAATACCATGTTTAGCAGGATGCATGGGAAAATGGATACACTGCTTCACCTGTGAGATGTATTCTTATTTCTATAAGGGTCAAAATTATGAGGAGTTACTGAAAGAGATTTCAGCACCTTCTGTTATGCACAGTGTGATGATAAAGTGTACTAATGGAAATCAAACAGCATGAGTTGAAAGCAGCTGTAATCTTCATGCCTGTTAACAGTTCTAAAATCACTGACATTAATAGTAATATCATTCAGGGCAGAGTTTAAGACATTGGTAGGCAGATGGAGGAAAGGGAAATTAAATCACATTTTCTTTGGAAAACTGTATGTAGTCCTTTGCTTTGTCTTTCATGCCTGCTCTCACACTAAAAAGAAATCTCAACCTTTTTATTATGATTATTAGTCGTAGTAGTAGTAGTAGTAGTTGTAGTTGTAGTAGTAGCCATCAGTTTCAACTACATTTGGCAGAAAACTGAAGCTCTCACGATTAATTTTGTCAAGTTTAATTGAGCTGTGACACTGTTGTAATAGGCCCAGTAAAGAAAGGCTAATGTTAGCTCACCAAGCAACACTTGGTCTAATAAACAGCCTCCATATGCTTTGGTATTTCTTGTACCTTCTAACACAACAGTCACCCACAGGGCACTGACCTGTAGGAAGACAGACCATTTGGTTTGGTGTCTGCTGAACTAGTTTTTTAGCTCACAGGGGATGTTGCTCAAAAATTTAATTCTAAACTATCAGTAGAAATATTGCATTTCTTGCAATATCTTGTGAAATGGCTGGGTGTTGATTTTATTTTAATTTAAATCAACATTGTATTCATAAGTGACTAGTTGAACAATATGCACAACACTTCCATTCTTTCCTAACAGAGGAAGCAAGTTTCCACCTATTTCTTTTCTGTCTGAAGCTGTAACACTGGTTCTGTGGTTATCATCCTGTTTCAAATACTTATATACAGAACTATTTCCATGAAATCCAGGAGTGTCAGGGAAAGAAATGGTGAAGAATGCGAGATGTTAAGCAAAACTCTTGCTAAGCAGGGTGAGTCTTTAACAGTCTCCAAAAGCTGATAGTTGAACTTTAAAGGTTGTGTACGCTTCAGCAGGCAAAAAGCTGTGCTTCGGCAAACCTTAGACTAAGTGACACTAATGCTAAATGCACATTGCCCACTTCTGTAAAAAGAGCAGTGAAAAAACCCCTCAAAATCACACTCGCTTAAGGATTTAGGAAAAAAGGTGACTTGTGGGTGGATGAGATTTAGATTTAGGCATCATATAAATAAGCTAAGTGTTCTGAGGTAACTTGTATCTCTTTAAGAAATGGAATTGACATAGAGAAATCAATGGTAGAAAAGCTTACAGACACTCATCTGGAATAAGTAACAAGAAAAGATCATTTTCATCTTGGCAGTTGCGTGTTATGTGCAGTCTTAAACCAACAAAGGACCCCATTGCAATATCTCATTGATAAGGTATTGTGGCTTTACGATATCTCTATTTTTAGGGAATTTCTATGTGAAGACTCAGGTACATTAACATTAATTACTTGAGTATAATTTTCTCTTTTATGTCTCACAGGAATTGACTCACAATGATAATTAAATACATTTACTCAAGGAAAAAAATGTAGGTAGAAACAGAATGATGTTCCAGATACATTAAATATTACACAGTTTTAATAAGAATGCATGTAGCAGCATATGAACCTAATTTACTATGAAGCATAAGAAGACCTGAAGGTACAGCATTCAGGATTCTTGACAATATCAAGCAATCGTACTTGTAAATGAAGTTACTTTTCTTCTCAGTATTCTTTACAAGAAGCACTTCTCAAGAGATGCTGTTTTGTTATTTATTTAAGCAGTTTTAAAACAAAGCCTCAGGTTATGAAATCATATGCATGTCACTGGCTTTTTCTTCGAATTGACAGCCAGTGAATCTTTTCAACAAGTCTCAGATAGTTTGTAGTTAGCTGGCCACGTTAAAGATTTAAACTCTCAGTTAATGTTTGCCCTTTTCAAGGGAAGAGAGTTTGCTATGTTTTGCTCTCCTGCAGACTCTGAGTACATCCTTTCTCCTGACAAATGGAGCTAGTGCTATACTAAGGTTTCAGCCCTGCTGACCATTACTTTATTTTCAGATAAACAGAAGCAATTTACCTGGTGGCCAGAAAATGTACAGTGGTCAGCTTTGTCAGAAGGAAGATATGACAGTCAAAAGAATTGCAGTGGCTACAGAAGTATATGCTGTCCTTGGCCATGTGAATTCACAGATCTCCTTTCCTTGCTTGTTTTTTGATAAGTTTAGCACAATTCAGATCCTGTATCTGTTGTGGGGCCATAAGACTATTCCTACAGTGTTTAGCTGCTAGTGCTTTATTAGAAATTCACTTACAGTTTCTGTTAGTTAGCATCTTTCTTTCACGTCTATACTGCTGGGAACCCTGAGGCATAAGCCTAAGGCAAAATAATCATGCTATCCTTGCTGGAATCAGGAAATTGAGAATCTCCTAAGTGAAGATAGTTTCCCTTTCCTTCCTTTTTTACCTTTAAGTTTTGTTCTTTGGTCCAATGTAATACCAAATAGGTAAACTGTGGCACATAACTATTATTTAGGTGAAAACCCTCCCACCTTTCTGCATTGTTTTTTCTATTCTTTTTGGTGTTTTTTTTTTTCTTCTATTCATTTTGTTTCTTTCTTTAAATCTTCCTTAAGAGGCTTTCAGAAATCCATTTAGTTTGACTCAGTGTGAAATATAAATAGCAGGCAGATCACTGTCCCAAATATCATCTGTGCGACTCCCTTTAGCACTTAAACAGCATCCGGTATGCGCCTGGCACCGGCACAGAGACAGGAGTCTCTGAAGACTAAGCTGATTTAGGCACACATCATGAGACCAGCATGTCAGTAATTGCCAGTTTACACACTGAAGAGCTCCTAACTGGTAGTGAAGGAGAAAATTTTATGACAAATTGCCAAGGAGTAGGTTTTAATACAGGTCATGTATATTTTCACTGTGTTACAAGTTAACTCCTTAATGACTCCTGCAGTAACACATTTGTCTGGCTGTAACCAAAGATCGGAATTTCCCAGAGAGAGAGGTCTGTATCGCTGTTCAAGTACTTGTGGTACCTATCAGGACTTTCATGTAAAGATTTTTAAGAAGGAGAAAATGGACCGATTTAGTTCCTGTGGGTTTAGCACATTTCATTCTTGTTTCTGTGCTATGGCATGTCTTAATTTACCAAAAATACTACCTGGAGGATAACCTATGGACTCTTATCTCACTTATGCTTTTGCATGGTTCAAGATGAGGTCACCACCTGTCTTGCAGTTGTAAATCCTGGCCTAAAACCATGGAAGCTCAACCTGTTTGTGTCAGTATTTAGTTTATCTACGTGGATATGGAAAGATTATATGTAGGACTGATAGGATTCAGGAGGTATTTTTATCAAAACTAAATGGCTGGAAATACCACTGACAAATTTTACAACCAGGTAAAATTTCTATCAAATTTCTGCTTTAGCAAGAGATTTAAATTTTAGAAATTCTCTACGGATGTTTTCCAACAGTGTAATAATGTCTTAGACTTCTTTATTTAATTTAATTATATTGCATGATCTATATAACAAATTCACATGTGGAAAAAGTTCTACTTTTTTTATATCTTTGAGTAGGAGTGTCTATTTTGATATTATGCTTCTAAGGAGAACCACCTGTCTTTAAGTCCAATTTTTGAACTGGTGAAGATATCCCCATTAATATGTTTAGATTCGATTAAACTTCAGATTAACGAAGAAAAATAAATTACTTGTTTCAAGAGAGGCTTGAAAAACATCATTTTTCTGTTCCCTTGTGATATCAGCAAGCCATGTTCAGCTGCCTGGAACACTTTGTAGGAGTCAAGTTTGAGTTTTGTCATCAGCTGTCTGGAATAAACAGACTGAAGATCTGTGAGAACAGAAAGGGTGAGATAGGACATGTAGGCACGATGCTCTGAAACTGGCAGCTGTTCACTTTCCCAATAGTTTGGTCCAGTTAGCTCTTCATTTTTCAGTGTAGCAGATAGATTTGCTCTCAGTTTTCTGATGGTCATGCTAAAGTACTTGCATGAAGATTTATTATGTTGGTGACAAAAATGGGGCTTTGTTTCCAGAATAGATCCACAAGTAAAAGGAATGCTGATTTTTAAATTTTCTTTCTTTGTGCCAAGCTTTGTCCTCAGAATTCTAAAGTTGTTTTTTATGTAGCATTTTTATGTCTCATGGAGGCTGTTATCCTTAAATGAGCCTCATCATTCCAGTGACTGTATCTTTAAAAAGAGGTGTAAAGAAGAGATACTGCAGCACCTTTGAATTTTAGAAGTGTAGTATGTGCTACAAGTCATGTTGGAAAAAATATAAGTGTACTATCTGCTAGAAGCCATTTCAATCACAGAACTTTATTACCAGTGTTCTTTTTTACTGATCATGCTGCACTGCATCACAAATATAGTTTTTTATCAGTATTAATGTTTGCTACAAGCAGGTGAAGCAAGAAAATCTATAAATTAAGTAGCATAAAGTAGGATTAAGTGGAATCACTCCTCAAGGATTATCGGAGCACCTTATATCTCCCAGAGCCTTATATCATCATATCATGTGGAAACAGCTTCTATTTTATGAGATTCTTTTTAATTCCTAACCCTTGCCCTCCTTCATTACTGCAGGCATTTTTTGCTTGATATTAGTATTTTAACCACTTAGTAGCTTAAATTTAGCCATTTAGCCTTACGAGGCATTCATCTTCATACAATTTTTTAAATATGATTTAACTATTAACCACTACACTGTTTCATTTTTATATGAAATATTTTCCATTTTCTTGCACTGATGTCTGTTAAAGGGTTTTTTAACAGCAAGATGTTGCAATATGTCCTGCATATTTAAGATCATAAATGCAAGAAGATACTTAGATGATCATCTGAAAGAAGTATAAGTAACAAATATCTCTCAATGCATATACCATTTTTGATGACATAATTTTTGGCCAAGACAAGTGGCTTTTCCATTTATCTCTTGGTGTCTAAGTAGGAGATTATCAAACCCATTTATTTGTCTGAGCCTGTGACAGTAAAAACCAGTTGTGACTATTAAGACGTGTTGAGATATAGTTGATAACCTGAGCGCTGGTTGAGCAGAGGCTAGCAAGGTAACCATCTGCCCAGCGTGGTAGAGAACTCTCTAACTGCGTAGTCAAGGTAAATCTTCCTTTATCCAAGACTTAACATGGCTTAATTCTAGATATAATGTAAGTGCTGTGTGTAACACATCATAATGGTTTATCTGCATGCTCAATTGTCTAATATGCATTTGGCTGATAGTTGGAAAATAAATCTCTATGCCATGTCACTATCCTGAGTTCAAAGTGTTCCTTTCTGATGGAAGATTCTGGTCATTAATGAACCATCAATCTGTCCAAAGTTAAGATCAGCTACCGATAACATGTAATTTGCAAAAATGTCCAATGCTGACACTTCAGTAACTCCCCTAAGAAATTTCTTGCATTTCTTACCCTTTCTTATAGGTAATTTCCACCACCCTCACTCCAAATGCCCAGCCTAAGGCCTTGCTTTACATTAAGGAGATTTTTTTTCCTACTACACCTTCTCATAGAAGTAGAGACAAGTTATGAGGACTGCCTAGATTGAAGTGTTCAACAATTCTCATCATAGCTATTTGCATTAGGAAGCTTCCACCTGGTCAAGCTCTGCCCAGCCAGGATAAAAAAAGACAATTACAGTGTCAGTGTTTTCTAAATAGCCACTTTTGCAGAAAATGGCTTTCCTTTTATCTAATAAAAGTGCAATTGAATGTAATTTTGTTTTTTAAGTAAACTGTTCTCTAAAAGAGATACAATTACAAAATCGGAACTCAATCTGTAAAAAGACAATGTTCAACAGGTTCCAAGAAGTAGATCCTGGATTATCTTTTGAGTTCTTCAAAGCAGGCTTTCAAGTGCCACCGCTTAATAACAACTGATAGTTGCATTCTTCGTACATAAACTTAGTCCTTTAAGACTTGCAGCATAAGATAGCCATCTTGTCTTCTTTTGTTGTTAGTGGAAAATAGAGGGACTGAATTGCCTTATGGCTGCTCCTGACTGTAGATGAAACCTAGACAAACAATCTATGACTGGCCAATACATTTTTTATCTTTCACTAAAAGAAGCTTTATAAAATCAATCCTGTTTGTAAAGTTACCATCCTCTGGTGAATCTTGAGAGTATTCCAGCTGTTCCTCCAATATCTACAAAACTCCAGTCTCTCCAGCTGATTTCTTTCTTTATTGAAAGAAGACTTTTTTCCAATCCTGTAGAGTTCATGGCCACTTCACTCTCCTTGTTAGTTCCTACTCAGATCATATGCACCTTTACTAAAGGTCTACACAACTCACTGTAAAACTAATTGAAAGTTTCTGATTTCACAATGCTCTGAATTAAGCCTTTTTGCTTGCATTGTGGCCCTATAGGATTTTTCTAGTCTTCTCTCTTTTCTAGTCAACTCTCTAAACTTGATGATCAGCTTCTGATTCAAACAGCTGCCAAATACCCTGCTGGGCACTAAGTAACTGCTGCTGATTTCCCATTGCGTACATAATGAAGCCTGACGTACGCACAACACAGCACGTGAGATTCAATCTCAGCTTTCTAAAGTATACTACATGGAGACATTAGCTGTAAATTCACAGTTTATTTTCTTTGATTTCTGAGTAGATAGAGCTTAAAGCTACCACAAATCCTTCATGTTTATCTTTTTGATGCACACTTGATTCTCCCATATTCCATTAATAATAAGAGCATCTAAGAGTGTTACTGTTGCTCACAAACATGTGGTCTGTGCCAAAATACTTTTTTACCCATATATTGTCATCTTTGTTAATGGCAGGGTATAAGAGTGTGGGGAGAAAAAGCACTGCAAGGCATAGGCTCTGCTCTTGCTAGCAAGAGCAGTTTAGGGGTCTCATACAAGTGTGGAGAATTGCCTGCCACAACTTCTTTCTCACTGTGCTGCTGTTTCAGCTCCTTGAGAGCCCAGATCTGTTTTGTGCAATGGCTCTGCCTGTCATTTCTCAGGAGGTTGCAATAGGAAGCTGTCGCCTGCCTCGTGAAGCTTCCAGTTGCTCTGTCACGTAGCCAATGCCAGTGTTTCCCATATGAGTCTGGGCTGCTATTCCAACGCTCCTCTCTGCCGCCTTCATGACAGATGGTGCAGAGCTCTGCAGCGGCCACAGCCAAAAGTAACTCGTGGAGGTGTGATTCCACCGTAAAGATTTTCCAGCATTGCTGCTCAGAAAAACTCCAGTGACAGGAAATGACAGTTAAAAATTCTATTATGTACATAAAAGCATTTATTCACCCCTCATTGAACACAGAGCTGAGGGTACCACTGTGCCTATTAGTGCCAATTTGCATTACCTAAGCATCATGAATTTCTGCTGCATCAAAGCTAACATGTTGCATTCTGACTTGCCAAGCTGGTAGGGGGAACAGCCATAATGTTGTGGAGGTCTTTAAAAGTCATTGGAACCACACACATCTGAGAAGCTGCGGAGTCAGGTAATAGGCTAACAGTGAGGGCTTGTCATCTGGGGCCAGTGCACATTGCCAACCTTTCACACAAAGCAGCTGCATCAAGGAAAAGCGCAAGAGCGGTGCAGCTGGGGGGCTGCATGAGTCTGGTGGCAGCACCTCAGAAGCACAGTCACCTGGCCTTTTCCTGCTCATGGCTGGCTCACCGCTGACTTAGGGACATATGCGAGCATCACATGGAAAACGCGGACGAGCCTCGTCTGATATCCAGCCTGCAGAAAGCCTAGATTTAAGGCAGTCTTAAGAAAAGACAAGCTGATGCAGTCCAGAGGCTAAAAGTATTATGTGAGTTCTTAGGTGGCATAAAGAAAACTCTGTAGGACAGGGGTAATTAACTGAAGCAAGAGAGATTTCTTTTTAAATAGGCTACCTATTCCCCAAAAAAGCTAAGACTACAGGTAGTCCTACTGGGGCCCTATAAAGGGAAACAACAATTTTTAATACAAACTTCTTTAAAATAACGCAAAAATAGAATTTCTGGGGAAAAAATAAATATGCATCTCGCCTCAGTCACCTAATAGTGATAATGACCATTATAAAGTTAGGTCTAGAGAGGCATATTTGTGCCTCTTTGGATACTAGAAACATCTAGGCTCCTCACTAACAGGATCCGTACCAACAGTCATATCCTAAAAGAATGTAGGCTAGCAACCTATGACATTTGCATTAAAACATCTTAGAGCTGAAGGCAGGTGTTGAATTTTCAGTTAAGAGGGGTATAAATTGATTTTACCTCTCCTCCTTTCTCATCCTGGCTCTAGCTGGGTTCACTTCTCCACTGATGTTCTACACTTCCATGATTTCTCAGCTTGAGGCAGTATGATTGCTTGTTGTCAGTGAGTGTGCTGTATAACGTGTGTGCCTCTAAATTGCTTTCAAGCTGATAACTCTTTCTAATAAGCTTTGAGACAGTACTCATCATGTTTAATGTTTCTATTATTTTTCTACAGAATTAGAAACTGTTGCCAATATTTTTTTTTCCTTGTTTAAATCTTCTTAACCCCAGTCAGCTGGAAGAGGGAGAGGACTTATGCTACAGGTGCACAATTCTGAGCACAGCTGTCTCTCCTGACTGTTTATGAAGGCTTGTCATAGAAAACAAGACCACTGCCAAACTAGCTTGTAACAGGAAAATATGTATTCACTGATTATTATTTTTGTTTGGATTTTATTCCTCTGTAAAATAAAAATGCAGATGTAGAGCTCTATGTGTTGTTGGCACCGGTGGTCTTGTCACAGTAAATTAAAAGAAAATAGATATTTGCTAATTTGTGGTTACAAAAAATTAAAATAAAAAAAAAGGCATTAAAGTGATGGTCCCTTCATAAGTCTGGCAACAACAGGGAAAAACAACTTCACAGCCTGATGTTGTTGCAGCTTGGCAGTCAAATGGGTTTGTGTAGGCTGCTGTTGGCAGCAGTTTTCATTAGCTTAGGGCCTCCTTTCTGGAAAGACAGAACTGAGCTGCCAGACACAGATGTCCAGTCTGTGCAAGCAGGACTCACTTGTACACTGTCCTGCTGAGCAGCCCCCTCCAGCATCTCCCACCCACCTGCCTTTAAGTGCAATTCTCTTATCATTATGACATCTTCCTTAAACATCTGGGCTTTAATTTATACGTTTGCTTTAAGGTAAATTTCCTGTTACGTTAAAGTAACCATTAATAATCATGGCAGAACTTCTCAGCAAGGAGAACTGAGTCATATATTTCTGTATATTTTGAATAAATGCCACCATCACTACAAACTGCTGATTGGAATAGGGCATTGTTTTAATTATTATTAGTATTTATGCTTCAGCTAGTAAGCTAATATACAAAACAAATCTAGGATCACTGTAATGTTTACTGATTACCTTTGGTATATCCCACAAAAGAGAGAGGACTTGCAGAAAAAGAAATCAGCACCACTACTGATCAGATTATTATTATCCTCCTGGTGCATCTGGTCCCATGACTGCAGTAAGATCGGAAAGATTTAGCTCTTTTTCTTTCTGACTCCCTGAAAAGAAATATGAAATTATGAATTCTTCCCTGAGAGATAAAACAGAAGGAATTAATCATGTCCTCATGACGAGAGAATACTTTTCAAGTAATGGCTGTTACTAGAAAATATTTTAAAACATTTTTTAGAAAAAAATATTATTGATGTTGTACTGATTATACTTTGGCAAATACTTTCTTTAGGATGAAGTTTTGAAAATTAGATCTTTCCAGAACTCTGGAGATGAACTTGGTGAAGACTGAATTTTTCAGTATCCAGAAAGACTCCTACATAAATTGTGTATAAGGAATAATGTGTAGCTTAGTATTTTCCTCTTACAAAACTTTTCTCAGCATCTCTGTACTAAGACAAATTTTTCAGAGCAGCTAGCATTTTGACTGGAAGGAATAACATTTTGGAACATGAAGGGATAAACTTTCAAGATGCAGTGATATTTGCTCTGTTATTGTATATGTCTCAACAATGCCCTTTTTTTGCTCTGTACATAAGAATTTGAGGGCTCTTCAGAAAATAAAAACTTATTTTCTATTTTATTGTCAGTCCTTCCTGAGAAGGGAGCTTTATTCAATCAATAGAAGAAAAGATTACTACCATACCTTACCATGCTGGCAGCAATGTTTTAAGAAAACAACTACATCAAAATCTTAGGTGCTAGAAATTAATGTGTGTGAGCAAGAAATTGCCCCCATTGTGCAGCTAAGTAGGTGTACTCTGGCAGTTCTTTGTTTCGTGTCTGAGTTGTGGTGGGTTTTTTGAAGGTTGGAGAGGGTTGGTTGGTTATATTGGAGTCCATTTTTTTGGAGCTCTGCACCTTTATGTGGTATATTCAGTTTAGTACAGCACAGTACTTTGAGTGATACAGCTGAGGACTTTTCCTGACATAGTCTTAAATATTTCATTTGTGGCTCTAAACTCATTGTGATTATGTCAAGGTTAAGACTAGGCAAACAAATATGTCATATGTCCATCTTCTGTTCATTATTCGAATAGCAGTGGAATTCTGTCTCCATTTACTTACTCTTTGGCTTAACTGGTATGTATTTAGCCCTTCTAATATTTCCATAAGTCTGTTTTGCAAGTGAATTATCGCTTTTGTTTTGCTACCCTGGATTTCTTTCAATCTGTCACTGTCTCTTGTGTAATGAGATGTCCAGAACTGCTGCAGGTGTAGTTGTATTTATTGCACAACATAGATGAAATACCTTCTGTAGATTGAATGCTATTAAAAAACCTGTGGACTTTCTGCTACCAAACTACATTGCAAAAGCATTTCTTGCATTGCTGCAACATCATAACTAGGTCTCTTTCTGTGTGTTCAACAGTGAGATGTTAATTTTGATTATTTTTTTTAAATTAATGGAAACAACTGAAGAAACATAGTCTTTTCATTCCCATAGAAGTCTGAGGCAGCTAAACTGATTAGGTAGCTCCCTATCACTTGGCTGAGGTTAAGATGTGCCCAGTATGAAATTTGAAAATATTAGGTTACAGCCTAAGTGACATGGAAATGGACTGAAGAGAAGGTGAACATGATTCTGTGAAAGAAAGACAGTTCAGTCCATGCTCACACCTTCTGATACATATAAATGACAAATACAACTCCTTCTTGATTGACTCATTATGTAGAAGGCAGAACTAATGCATAGCTAACTTGTATATTAGGCATGCCTTACATAAGGCAAGCAGAGGCATCTCTCTGACATTAAAAAGTGCACATTAAAAGATCTGAAGGAGTAGTGGTCAAAAAATTGCAGTCGAGAATGTTTTTTTTTTCTCAGAGAATATGACATCTTTAAAATTCAGCAGTTCCCTTGACGTCTGTCAATGTGTCTGTTTATTTTGAGGAAGAAAAAGATGAAATGTTGCTTTTTGGTAAGGTCAAAACCTTTCCTTTTCAAGCACACCTGGAATGCTTAGATTGTTTCAAGACTCGCATTCTTACTTTGAAAAAAAAAAAAAAGTGTAGATCAGTGTGCTCTAAAATTGATAGTATATTTATATTTATGTCTTCCTTTAATAGACTAATCAGAAGAAATCTATTTAGGTTTGTCTAAAACATATACTTTCATTGATGCTGCTGGTCTTATGATTAAAAAACGAGTCATTAAAAAGTTTTTATTTCTCTTTACTATTAGAACACCATTTTGAGGGGATAGAAACAGTCATGTTAGATTAGATACTGAGCTACCTTTGAAACATGGAACGTAGTGTGCAAGGTCAACATAGCAAAAAGCTAAGTTAGGTCACACAGATGCAAGAACACTATGCCAGATACCAATATTAGTACACAAGCTGGGCTCAGCTGTTCTATTTCAAACACCAGCTCAGATAATTCAGCTTAATAGGGACATGTTTTATAGTAACTCTTTTATTGCAATCTTCCTGCAGAGCTAGTAGCATATGTAAAATCAAAGCTCCACTGAAGAGTGAAGTTCTGCCTATGACTTTAACCTATGTCTTTGTCAGAACCTTGTACAAGACCAAATGAGTCAGCAACCTCCTGTTCTTTGTGGAAAGATTCTAAGAGAGAAGTTTTGAAGAATTTTCCTCTAAAGAGGTTCATTTTCATCTAATGAGAACATATGGTTTTGGCAGCACCAATCTCTAAGGAATGCAGTCAACCTTTCTTTTATTTTCGTCCTTTAGAAAGTACCAGCGTAAGTACTGAGCTCACTACCAGTAAATCACCAAGTAGCATGAAGCATTCCAAATGTAATCATAACTATCCTCACTTGAAGAAGGCTTGGAATGATGTGAATCATAACTGCACTTCATAACAAAGATAATATTGTGTAAATGTTCCTGTTCAGAAGCAATGAGTCATGCTACAATGACCATCACTTAATCATTCTGGCCAAACAGAGATCAACATTTACAACTGAATGTGTTACATTTTGAAATATTCTGGAGAGAGAAATACGGCAAAGTATAAAAACTTCTAAAAGCTACCGCTGTATATTAATTCATGTGACCTAAGAGCTACTAGTTTTACTTGCAGAAATTGTGGTCAGTGAGGTGTGAAAGGCACTTATTATTTCAAAAACGTCTTGAAAACATTTTTCAGTATCAGGAATAATCCACTTCACTCTTTAACACAGTCTATGTTCCTTTCATAAGAGATTAGTGCAATGATAAATGCTTGGTATAGTTGAGAATAAAAACAGCATGGATGATTACAATAGCAGAATTTTTCTATTTCCCTTAATGTAACTTAGTATTCAAAAGAATATTAAGCAAGTTTGCCAATGACATTAAGTTGGGAGGAGCTGTCAACTCCCTTTAGAGCAGAGAAGCCATGCAGAAAGACCTCGACAAATCAGAGACAGGGACAATCACCAACCATATGAAGTTTAACAACAAAAAGTGCCAAATTCTGCACCTGGGACGGGGCAACCCTGGTTGTGTGCATAGACTGGGGAATGAGAGGCTGTGTGCAGTGCTACGGAAAGAGACCTGAGGGGTCCTGGTCGAGGGCAAGTTGAACATGAGTCAGCAGTGCCCTGGCAGCCAGGAGGGCCAACCCTGCCCTGGGAGGCATCAGGCACAGCATCACCAGCCAGGCAAGGGAGGGGATTGTCTCACTCTGCTCTGCACTGGGGCGGCCTCACCTTGAGTCCTGGGGGCAGTGTTGGGACCCACAACATAAAAACATAAAAAAGACATTAAACTATTAGACAGCATCCAAAGGAGAGCCACGAGATGGTGAAGGGTCTGGAGGGGAAGCCCACTGCAGAATGGCTGAGGACACTTGATTTGTTCAGCAGGAGACTGAGGGGAGACCTCACTGCACATTTCAACATCCTCACAAGGGAAGTGGAAGGGCAGGTACCGATCTCTTCACTCTTGTGACTGGTGATAGGACTCACTGAAATGGCCTGAAGTTGTTTCAGGGGAGGTTTAGGTGGATATAAGGAAAAGACTTTTCACCAAGTGGGTGGATGAGCGCCTGCAACAGTGCAAAGTGCCCACACCACCAAGCCTGTCTGAGTTCAAGAAGCATTTGGATAATGCTTTTCAGGCACACAGTGTGATTCTTGGAGTGTCCTGTGCAGGGCCAGGATTTGGACTTCATGATTTTTGTGGGTGCCTTCCAACTCAGCATGTTCTATGATTCTATGACTTTTCTATACTTTAACTGTTGATAAAAACCTATTATGGAGTGGCAGTTTGCTATCAAATGGCCCTTCAAAGGACTGGTTTATAATCCCATATCTAAGGCCCCTGGATTCCTCTTGGTCTGGTACAGATTTAATATCATCCCCTTACGATCTCATTTAAAAAATACATTTTTTTCTAAAAAAATCAAGTTAAAAAGTAAAAATCTCAAGCACTTTTTTTTTTTCCCATACTGTCAAACACTGAACATGAGACAGCAATGTGCCTTCACTGTAATGGCAACTTGTGGTGTCCTGGGCCGTATTAGAAGTGTTACCAGTGGGTCAAGGGAGATTATCCTTTCCCTCTACTCAGCACTGGGGAAGCTGCACTTGAAGTTCTGTGCTCATTGCTGGGCTCCCCAATACAAGTGAGACTCGGACACAGTGCAAAAAGTCAAGTGCATCACCACTAGGAAGATTAATAGACTCAAACTGGAGCATCTCTCATATCAGGAAAGGCTGAGAGAATATGAACCATTCAGGCTGGAAAAGAGAAATCTCATAAGGACTTTCTCAATGTCTAAATACCTGAAGGGAAGGTATACAGAAGAAGGAGCCAGGCTCTTTTCGGTGGTGGCAAGGGACAGGACCAGAGTCAATAGGCACAAACTGAAACACAGGACTTTCCTTGTGAACATCAGAACACACTTTTTATCGTGAGGGTGACCAAGTACTGGCACAGGTTGTCCAGAGATGTTGTGGAATCTCCATCCTTGGAGGTATTCAAAAACTATCTGGAAATGTTCTTGGGAACAGGGCTGTCGGTGTCCCTGCTTGAGCAAGGGTGCTGGACCAGATGGCCTCCAAAGATCCTTTCAAACCTTCACCATTCTGTGATACTGTGATCTCTTCTAACTGTGTATCCCAGTACTGATGATGATCAGAATTGATAGTGTTTGAGTAAAACAAGAAGCACTGAACTCCATTCTAAATTTATATTGGATTACTACTAAGCTTCATAAACTTTTGAGAGTATGTTTGGTCTGACTTTTTTCTGGACTCTGCTGTTCCTGTACATCTGACACAACTTCTGCACACAATGCTTTCAGACTTCTGGCTTAGTCCATGTACTCCCCCTTTGACTATGGCGAATCTTCTGCAGAGACATTTCTAATTTACTGTCCTCCTCCAAGTTCTTTTACTGATATCATATCCATCTGGTGGTGCTGTGCTGATACCATCATGTCTCCTGCTGAACACTCTTCTCTCTGTTTCTTTGTAGCATCCTGTCTGCATCCATCCATTGAGGCAGGGAACATCTGTTTTTTTATACTCTGATGAACCTAGAATGGAGACTCCAGGGCTCTCAGGTAATACAAACAGATGATGACGATAGCAAGATGATGTGAGGCTCCAGCCTAGCATATTGATTTCACCTACATATGAACACCAAGTTTTAGAATAAAATCTGGTGCTTAAAAATCAGTTTTTAAACTCTTAAATATTTCACTGGAACCATTATTTTGTCTTTGCTTTTCTAGCTAATCCAAAATTGAAATTTTGAATAATTTCCTGTTCAGGTAGCACTGTAAGTTATACTTACGGGATGGAATTAAAGAATACTTTCTATAGGGAAGTGAAGCACATAAATATTTTCATAGATTGTGAGAGGAAGGTTTTGTAAACATATGAATAATATGCCAATTGGAGCACAGAAAGCCCGTAAGCTCTTTTTTCTTTTTCCTTCAGGAAAAATAAGAATGAATACTTTGTTTTTACACAAAGATGCCATCAAAACCATTCTACACAATTGTGCAGCCCTTGTACCCTTGAGCAAAATACGGGTGAATGAAGTCAATAAAGGAATCAAAGTTTAAAACATCAAGAAAATAATAAGCATTTTTAAGAGCAAAAGGGGTCATGTGCTTTTGGAGAAACATAATTCTAAATGCCAAGGATACAACACCTTTTTAATAATTATTTTTCTCAATGATTCTGTTGGGCCTTTCTTACTCTAAATGTAACAACTTAGATCCCTAGTGAAAGCAAATGGAAGAATTAGGACAATGGTAAAGGTGAACTTGGGAAAAAACCTAAAACTGACCACAGCTGGATAAGTCCTCTTTAGTGTTAATTCGGAAAAACAGTAGGTATTATCTTTTTCAAGACAGTTTAAGCACCACATGGTGCATTCCCTTTCCTGAAAGAGGACTAGATCATTACAGTAGAACTGTAATAGGGTGGTAGGAAACTTGGTTTCCTACCTTCAGTCTTAGTGAGACAATCATTCAAACTTTACATTTGTATGATCTCCTGTTATCAGGGAAAAATGAAGAGTCTTAATAATGAGGAAGAACAAGATAGCTAGCACCACTGCTGGTTGCTATTTTTGCACTGTACAAGAAAAAAAACAGGTACTGTTTTTGTCCTCTCATAAAATCCCTTCTGCTTGGGGTCATAGCCAGGCCCTGCAGCCAGTACACTCTCATGAACTGTACCAGCACATCTGGCTGTGCCACCACCTACTCCCACCCATCCATAGCTCCTGTTAGAACAGCTCTGGGTTTTCAGCAGGGCAATATGTCCTGAAGAACATAGGCTTCCCAGCACAGGGAAAAGCCAGGATGCCCCTCTGAAAACAGCAAGCTGGAAACCAGCCCCTTTCAGTTGGAGGTGTTTAGGCAGCTCAGATGGAATGAGTGTGCTGGGTCTCTGTGAGAGGTTTATGCAGCCACTTGTACATCCGGCAGTGGAAGGTCTGCCTTGGTTTAGTGGCTGCTAACAGTGGAGGGAGTCTGCCTTGAAAGTGGTTTCTGTGTCAATGGTGTGTAGTGGGTTGACTCCAGCTGGGTGCCAGGTGCCCACCAAAGCTGATCTATTCCTCTACTTTTCAGCTGGGCAGGGGAGAAAAAATATAATGAAAATATAATTTTCTCCTGGACTGAGAAAAGGACAGGGAGAGATCTTTCATCGTTACCATCATAGGCAAAACAGACTCAGCTTGGGCAAATTAGTTTGATCTATTACCAATCAAATCAGAGTAGGGTAAGGAGAAATAAAAACTAAATCTTAAACCACCCCTCCCTTCTCCCTAGGTTTAATTTCAGTCCAGATTTTGTCTATCTCCTTCTCCCCACTGGATCATTCCCAGTGCGATGGATTGACCACAATCCAACGCACATTGTGGTCAATCCATCGCTGGGGCTCTGGTTAATCCATCACACATTGTCTCTGCCCTTCTTTCCTTTTCAGTGGAAGGACTCCTCACACTCTTCCTCTGCTCCAGTGTGGGGGTCCCTCCAGCAGGAGACAGTCCTCCACAAACTTTTTGAATGTAGGTCCTTCCCAGGGCCTGTAGCTCTTCTGCTCCAGCATGGTCCCTTTCACAGAGTGCAGTCCTTCAGGAACACACTGCTCCTGTGTGAGTCCTCCATGGGATCACCAGTCCTGCCTGCAAACCTGCTCAGTGTGGGGTCCTCTCTCCACGGGGCCACAGGTCCTGCCAGGACCCTGCTCCAGCATAGGTTTCTCACAGGGTCACAGCCCCTTCAGGCCTCCACCTGCTCCAGTGTGGGGTCCTCNTTCCTCCATGGACCTCCACAGACTGGAGAGGCACATCCTGCCTCACCACAGGCTGCACCACAGGCTGCAGGGGAATCTCTAATCCAGTGTCTGGAGCACCCCCTGCCCGTCCTTCTGCACTGAGCTGGTGCCTGCAGAGTTGTTTCTCCTGCATATTCTCACTCCTCTCTCTGGCTGCTCTTGTCCAGCAGTTCCCCCTTTCTTAAATCTGTTATCCCAGAGGCATTACCACCATTGCTGACAGGCTCAGCCTTGGCCAGCAGCAGGTCCATCCTGGAGCTGGCTGGAATTGGCTTTGTTGCCCATGGGGGAATTTTCTGGCAGTTTCTCACAGAAGCCATCCCTGTAGCTCCCTCATTACCAAAACCTTGTCACGCGAGAGCTCTTGCAGCAAACACAGGGGCCAGCCTGGATGGGATCCAGCAAACACTGGATGTCTGCCTGCCTCATCAGGTCTGCAGGCACCGTGGGGCAGGTGCCTACTGCAGCTGAGGAGGCCTGAATGTCTCCCACCCCTCCTGGCAGACTGAGTCCTGACTGACACCAACAGAGGCAGCAGCCGCCTAGGAGTAGACTGGGAACACCATCAGTAACTCTGATAGCAAGGTTAGGTGATGGTGACTGGCACTCAAAGCAAACAAAAACTAGATGCAAACCAGCCCAGTCAAATTAGCAGGTGTCCATGTTCCCTGTGCTCTCTGAAGTGGTGGCTGTGGCTCCAACACCAGCTGGTCACCTGGAAAGCGTTTGTCTTTGCGTACAAGATCAGTGTACAACATGTCTACAGCAAGCAAAAATTGAGAGTTATAAGTCATCAAGACAGGTGTTATTTTCTGACAGTAATATAGTGATCTAGTTTATTTACAGCCAGTCATAACAGCAAAAGAGCAGAACATAAATCTCAAAAAGCGTGTCAAAGGTGGAAAGACAACTGTGGAAGAACATATATGCCAGAAGAAAGGACAGCATTGGAGACTGCGATTATTTTTGCCTTATTTATCGCTACATATTTTAGATACATTTTTAATTAAAATGATATGAGTGTGATGGCATGTCTTTTGTTCCACAGATGAGTTGTGAGGAAATGGAAAGTCTGAACCTTCTTGGTGCTGATAAGCTGTAGCAAAATTTAATATACAGAAAAAAAAAATCATTCTGGAGAAAAGAGTCGGTAAGGATCATACAGTTCAGCAGAACATGGCCGAAATTCAAACTCCTTTTAAGTGTTTACATCACTACTTTTGTTTTGTATCTCTGCTGGCTATCATATAGGTTGTACACAATCTGAATTCATAGAGATGAAAATCCCCCTTAAAAGTCAATCAGACTTTTCATTATATGAGTTACACATCAAAAATAGATTGAATAAAATAGAATGTCCATGAACACATCCTATCTTCCCTTCATCTAATCACAGAAGTAATGGCTCATTTTTATGACACAGATGATATTGATACATCAATAAACTATTACTTCTGGTTCTTAATTTTGATTCTTAATCCAATTAATTTTTTTTTTTAAAGTGATACATTCTATTCATGGTTACCATGGAAAGTGAAAGTACACAGTGTAACATCAGTTCTGACTCTATTAATATGAAATTATCAGTTTTGTTATGTTTAAGCTATTTTACAAGTAATAACTATGAAAATGAAGAGAACCATGATTTTTATATGACCATTATGTGCTGTTAACCACTAAATGATATGGCAGCCATGTGATTTCTTGGTATTTATTAGGAGATTCTGTTCACTATCATAAAGAATGTGTAACCCAAAAATGTAAAAAACCCTATGTGTATTCAGAATACTCTTATCCACAATGTTAAGAATGTTCTTCATATCTTTGTACCACATCTTTGCTCTGCAAAGAGAACACATTGCTGCAAAAGAACTGTTTTTCACAAACAAGGGGATCCAAACTTTTCAGCCTTCACAGTGCTCAAAAGCTGCTATTATTGGAAAGGAGATGATCCCTGCCATTTTTATGATATCATGGTAGTTTGTCAAGTTGCGTCAGGTGACTTTGAATTTCCCTTGTCCTGTGAAGACCAAACAGCTGCTGATGGGCTCTTGTAAATCTGAGTTACAGCTGTAAATGAATTCTTGACATTTAGACACCAAATAGGATGCCTATTGGCAAAGAATTTTTTGGTTTTGTCTTGAAAAATGTGCATTTGCATTCCATCAAGTTAGTGCAAAATTTGCTGAAGTGATTTTCTTTGCTTTTGCAAATCCATTTTTAAGAGGAGTCTCTCTTTAAGAGAATCTATGACCTTGAAAGTTTTGAAATACACGCAAATAAATTAGTAAAGGAAATTAAACCCTTGCAAAGAGGAAATGGAAAAGCTTATCAAGTATCTGTCCAATTTTTGAATACTAGACTTTTTTATCAATATTCATGAAGAAGTTACAAGCATCTAAGAGAGCCACTGATTGCTATTGATATTTATATACAGATCTATGGGAAATGTAATAATGCCGAATATACTCCGAAGTGATCCTTTTCAATCTGCAACTTAATGCACATTCCAGAACTTCCTACTCCAAGGAGAAATTCATCCACTGGGAAAACAGAATATACTTCATAAGGTGAAGCTGCAGTTATGGTGCATCTGTGGTTTTCTCCCTTCTCCCTTTAGACAGGAATATACTACAGAAAGCAGCTACGTAGGGCCAGATTGATTTCACACAGAGAAGTATTTCACATGGATGTCAAGATAACACTTGATATTACCAGCACTCATGAGGTAAGATCAGAGGACTCACAGGATATGCTAGCAATCTGTTTTAAATGCATATATTTTTTAGAGTTTTGTCTGTTTTTCTTTTTAATGTAATATTATTTATTTATTTATTATTTTAATATTTTAGATGAACAGTTTAGGTCAAGTAATATTTCTCTTTATCTTTCTCTTATGAAGAAAAGAAGTGACTACAGTAACATTATTTCTGTAGAAATAATGGGTTTATTTTTAACATAACACTATTTTTAATTTTTTAACATGATATTCTTCTTATATTGACTTGAATTCAGACATGTCTTATGACTTTCACAGCTTTTAGATGACAAAATCCCTTTACATTTTCTGCCTCTCATAGAATTTAACCTCATCCTCCTAAGCAGCAAGAATGAATGTGTTCAGAGCAAAAAGTTGAACATTGCTAAAGTAGTACCCATGAAAATTGATTCCGTAATGCACTGCAAAATTGCATGATCTTCTAAGTTATTGTTACCTTAATATTTTATACAGACAGACAGGATAGAAAGTCACTGATGAGTGGAAAGATTCAGTAAAATATGACAAGGAAGTTCTTTAGATTTAAATATGAGTGTTCACGAGAACAAGGGAAATGTCTTACATCCGTCAGTGTTCTATTTCTCAACAGATTTTGGAGTGATATCTTCTTTTCTGAAGAAGTACTAAACCTACCAAAAAATCAGACTCCTTAAATGGCTTAACAGTAATTTTCAAGGAGAAATACTGAACACAACTTCACTGGTTTGGTGGATAAAACGTGGCTTGAAGTTAACTGATATGAGTGAGCATCCATAGATATTGTGGTAACTTGTCATTAGATGAAGTTCAGAATGTAGACTGTTCATAAAAACTCAACAGCCTGACTAAATTCCAGCTCTGGAAAAAAGAAAAAAAGAAAAAAAAAAATTAAAGTGGGAAAAAGCCCACATGATTAATTATTTTTCACATACAAAAGTAAAGGTCAGTTTGAGGGCACTTTAAAACTCTTCTTGAAAATCTTTTTTCCATTCCAATATTCACATATTGGTAGGAGCACAGTCTGATTTGCTTCTGTCAGGCTAAAAAATCAAAACAAAACACTAAATCCCAGGCAGAGAAGAAAAAATCTCCAAAACTATGAAAGTAAAGCAGGAAAAATGTAGCTATTCTTTCTTGATACAGACTGACCTTGCAGTACCAGTAGTTTCAACATTTTTCTGCAGTGTTTTGTGAGCAACTTTCACATGACACAAGTGATAGAAACATACTGCATAAATGATTTTCCACATGACTTTCTGCTACTTCATGGGTTACAAAATCAAATATCTGCAACTTTCCATCATACTAAGGTGAAATAAGCATAAGAAGCACCCCAATTGTCTCAGTTCTTGACCAACCTTAAAAATGAAAGGTACTGTTTGCACTTACATATAATCAAGGACAACCACGTAGCAATGCAAAAAGCTGCTTTGGTGTTTCTCAGCTTTGGGATTTTAACTCAAATATTACTAGGGCTTTGATTGCTGACAATTAGATATTTTTTATTTAAAATAAAAATCCCAGTCCTACATAGTTCATCTTAATTTATGGATTGACTATTGCCATTGAGCCTTAATCAGTATATGTTACCAATCTCTTCGCTGTAGTGTTTGCAGGAGTTAAAATTGGAGGCTAGCTAACACATTGGTTTACACCACTTTATTTATGTTTCTTTATGCTTCATATGCTCCCATAGAGCTTCACAGCATTCATCCATTTCCCATCTGCTTATCTGAAAAGCAGAAGGTTCAAAAATACCAATACATACCAGACATACAAATCATTATTACTGGCTTTGTCTGGCAGTCTTAAAAATGGTAACGTTTAGGTGCATACAAATCATCTGTTGTTTTTACAGAGAAGTAAACTCTTGCTAAATAAGATTTTTAAAGCTTTTTTTCAAAACCAGGGCTTCAAGAAGTCATTGGGACATTGGGAATTACCAGTTCTCCACCTGATACAATACAGAAAATTACTTTACACACACACACACACACACACACACACACACAAATTAAAATAGCTGCTTAAAACGTAAGTTGTGTTAGTTAAAAGGAAACTCCCTAAATTACTTCAACTGTATGACACTCAGTAGAAATTCAGTAAAATAAAAAAAGACAGAGAATTGGTAGAGTGCAATAGAATACCATCATTAACCTTCTGTGCGGTGGGATTTACTTCATCCTCTAATGCACCAAAAAAATCTCAAAGCCAAAACAACAACAAAACCCTTGTATTACTCTTGAGCCAGAAGAAACTTTGACAAATTTAAGAAAAGATTATTGAAAAATATTTCACAACTTACATGATGCATAGACCAAAAAAAATTATGAGAATTATCTCATGGCTAATGCTAACTCCATCTGATAGTGCTTGGAACTGACAGAAGGAAGGGATATTAAAACAAATAAAAATATATTTATGCTTCTATTAATCATGGGCAGCTTCCTCTCCCTTTTTCTCTTGAAGCCAGGAATAACTCAGAAAACTGATCTCAAATAGGGCTATTTCCCAAAATGACACTGACTTGACATTGGAAAAAAAGTTAGTCTGATTCCTTACATTACTGAGATGCTGGCTGTCAGATTCATTCATTCTTCAATCATGGGATTATATGAAAAACTGCTATCTATACATTGACTAGGTGTTTGGAAGCACCTGAATCTTCTAAATCTACCTCGCTTCCTTGGAGTCCAATAATTTCACCCTTAGGCAAGAAAAAAATGTAATAATTTTTCCTCTCTCTGAATTTAAATTTACATAAGGTCAAAGAATACTTTAAAAATGGGCATTCTTCAGGGCTGATCCTTTGCGTTTCCCCTTTGCTGTGGGCTGAGGCATTCTGTCCTGCCTTCTCTAAACTGAAACTGTGTCACATATTAACTGAATTAAAGGCTCTGTAAAGATACAGGGGAAAATCTACCGAGATTCAGAATGTTTGTTGGGAATATTATTTCCACAACTGCAGCTTAACTTAGGCTGGGAAAAAAGAAATCATATTTGGGAGTGTATTGAAAGCAAAGCAAAACAAAACAAAAACCAGCTTTTTGCTCTTCTACCCTTCTACCCGCAAACACACGGAAAGTTTGACAAGGAAAAATCAGCACAGGGAATAGAAAAAAGATTTCTTTATATAGGTAGACTGACAGGTCTGTCACTCTATTCCCCCTCTTTGCATCTTGTTATCAAATCAGACACCTTTGGAAAGCATTTTAGATTGCCTCATGATGCAGAGAGTTTCCAAATGTTTCAACTTCAGGTTTATTTGAGAAGAATGTGCTGCAATTAGACCCTCTATCTCTCTCTCTCTCTCTCTCTCCCTCTGTTCTTTAGTCAAGCAGACTGTTTTTCCACCTTCACAAATGAAAAATTGCAGAAGGCTCGAGGTGTTTAGTGGTTTCATTTTACATTGCAACACCATCCTGAAATCCTGCACAGGTTGGAGCACACATCTCTGGAATGATATACTAAGAGCAGTGTCATTCTTACAATATTTTTTTCAAAGAAAAAAAAAACACCTCACAAGATCAGTTTAGGAAACAACACCTCTGATTTATGAAAATAGTGTACATTTCTAAACAGTATGTCTGACTTATTTTGTTCAAAAACTTTATGGAGAGCGCTCAGATTGAAAGAAAAGCTAAGCCTGAAATTAGCATGGGTGTATTTAGCTTAGCTTTATCTCCAGACCGGCAGCTAGCTGCCTGTCAAAAGGTTTTAAGTAAAGTTCTTGATTGTAGGTCAGTCCTCAGTGGATAAATCACAGAAGCAGGCACAGATAAGGCGCATGATTGGCTGTTCTCCTGCTGAGGAAAGACTGCATTAAGTTAGACTAATGAATACTGAATCATTTTCTCATCCTCAGGGTAGACACCCCTGTCAGGGCTGAGTCACTGTGCAAGCAGTATGCTGAAGTGATTTAAAATGCAGCAGTCTCTAGTACTGGTGACAGATGGATATAAACTTTGGGCATGATGCATACTCATTTCTAGGCCTTCACAAGCCATGAGTACAAATACACAAGAAAACAAAAGATAAACTGTGATAAAAGTCCCCCATTTGTGCATACTTCAGGAAAGTGTAAAGTGGACACCTTTTCATAGCCATTTAAAATGACCAAAGAGGACTCTCTTCTAGGGCAGCCAAAGGTGGATACTTTATTCCAAGGTTACTTTGCTGCGCTTTTTTGTTTCCAGAAGACTGCAGAACCTCCTTCAATAACCAATGTGTTACCTCTGCATAATGAAACCGCATCTTTTACATTTTCTGCTGAAAACGTCTTCTGATGTACTCACCACTTTACTGAGTCAGTTGGAGGTATTACAGAATCAAAACACAGATACGAAAAGCGAGAGGTACATTTTTATTTTGTCACTTGCATTTTAAATAGAAATACGTGGTCTTGTTTCAGAGAGAGAAGATAAAAGGGTAACTTCAGTAGTACCTAACACTCTGAAGGAAAGTATTGATTGAATGAATATTACTAGACTCTGAGTGAGAAACTACACAATAGTTTCCAACTTGGCTGAAAGATAATATCTAATGGGCTTGACTTTGCCCTGGATTATGATTTCTGTTTGTACAATCCTGGTGTTTGCTATGGGCAGCTACTCACAAGCCTTGCAACTAGGGAATTGTGGTGAGCTCCCAGGGGCCTTTCGTGGCAATCCGTGACCAGCTTGGGACCAGCCCAGGAAACACCCTAGCTCATACTGCTTTCCAGGGAGACCTTCATGAAGGTGCAGCTGCTTGCTTTCAAAAGTTGCCTTCAGTCAAGCCTTTGAAAAAAACTTTGCACAACCCTATGATTTATTTCTCTGTGGTGAACCCTGCTTAGTCAAGTAGTGCAAATCATGCTGCCTTGGCACAGAGCACCCACAGAACATATCCTCTAAGGAATGCTATTCATGAAAGGAAAAAGGATAATGAAACTTCATAAAATACATGCATGAATTCTTCTAGCTACTGTCAAACCGTAGCCTATGGAAACCTAAATTGGAAAGCTGCTTAGGAAAGGAATCATGTGGCAAAGGGTGGCTATGAATAGTCACCAGCAGAATAGCTTTATGAAAACAATAGCTCTAATACTTGCACGCTCTTCTATGTCATTTAAAGCATTGCTGTTAATTGTAGAAAATGGGACTTTTAAGCTGACCTTCTGTTTTACCATTGAGGAAGCTAATGCTTGCATTGCAAAGGGAAAGCTGGTTAGTTGTTTTTCATTATAGTATGTGTCACAAATGAGAATGTCAGGAAGGTCTGAAATTTCATCTCATCCAAATCGATTAGTGTTAATGTTTTTTCTCATTATGATTTCATCAGGATTAATTAACGGAATCTGTGAATAATATGCTGCACATATTTGATATGCAAAACCAAACCAACTGTACAATTTATGTTTCCTTACAGCTGGTGCTTTTCATATTCAGTTAGGAGTATAGACTACATGTCCATGGTGCAGACTAATGCAGCTTGCCTTCCTGAACCATTAAGTGCCCTGGATGTCAGTGAAGCCTGTGCTAGGAGCTGACCCTGCTGGAGTCACAGCTTCTGCCCTGCACAGGCAGCCCAGAAAGCAACAGACTCATTTCCTTACCAGCTCAGGAGGTCCAATGCATGTTTAGATTATGCTGGTACAAATACATCTTGGCTTTTGCACTTAAAAATAGTTCAGGATAAACTTATGGAATGTCCAATATTTGTTTTCAGCCTCGTCCACTGGTCACTCAGAGCGCTCTATAAATTGTCTGACTGGCATGATTCATCAGTAAGTACACACAGCAGACACAGGAGTGGGCTGCTTATAATTTTCAGGAAAGTGCTCATGGTCAGCAGAGAAAAATGCTGTTGATGGCAATGGTATTGTCCAATTAATCCCTTTCTACATAAATATCTGGATTTTTAGAGAAGCCATTTTTAGGTGTCTTTTTTGTTGTTGTTCTTGGTTTTTTGGGGTTTTTTTTTTTGGCAGGTAACAGGACAAAGATTTTATGTAATTTGTACTTTTTTAAAACATGACAAACCAAGTTTATGGGCAATAAGATCTTGATGTATTGTTATATTTTGAGGCACAGAAGCAAAATAGTGCAAATCTGTTTTCTGATTTCACTGGTCTTGGCACTGGCTCCTGGATATTTACATCTTAATTTCTTCCCCTCAGATGTGGTATTTGATTTAAGTGTTTGTGAAAACTACCAATCTGACAGTCCTGCAGACTGAAGCCTTCCATTTATTCATCCATTAACTACAAAGTTCAAGTTTCCCTTTCAAAATAAAGTGCCTCTATCCGTGCTGGCCAGACCACCTCGAGGGAGGAATCATTTAGATTCCAACCACACTCTTACCCCGTCCTCGCTCTTGAGAACGCCAGCAAGAAGTCGATTTGTGCCAGCTGTTGCATATTTCTAATGGACACACTTGTCTATAGGGAATAATGTGATCAGGTAAGTTCAAAAAGATAAAAATTTCAGGTTACTAGCAGTCTGGGCTGGACTCGAACTGATCCTCCAGAAGGAAATTATTCTCTCCCATTACCAGTCCAGATACACTTTGGACTTTCTTTGGGGCTCTAAAAAGTATCTTAAGGAAAGTAGAGCTATTTTAAAAATATATTTACCAACAATTCAGTGGACTATGCAAATTTTAGTCTGTGTTAACTGCATTGAGCTGTGGTTTATACTTAACAGGTAAGGAAAATAGAGCATAGTATGAATGCAATCTGTTATACCCGGTATACATTTACCAAAATAGTGTCAGGTTTTGAAACAGCTTGCATTAACTCTGCACCTGTATGGTGCAGAAAGACTCCAGAAAGAAGTTGAAGTTTGCTCATTTGCAAAATCATTTTTCAGGCAGAAGAGAAGAAGTTTTTCACTGATAAGCTTATTTTCCCCATTTTTTCATATTTCCAGAAAGGACATCAATGAAAATAGATTGATTCTAAAGTAACAGAAGGACCAACATAGAGATGATGAGCATATTCCAGTCATATGGATTATGGGAGAAATCAAAAACTTCCAGGTTCTCATTTTTCCATAAGACAGCCAATTCTGACACTTTACTATATAGGCATGGATATGCCAGAGGGGGAGCAAAGAGGCAATTCATTCCTATCTATTGTTGGAGTTTGATCGCTTTGGTGCCACACATGCTCCTGGGCACTGCACTGCAGCAGCTAATGAAGAGCCCCACTGTTTTGGGGAGAAAGAAGAGAGAGATGTGGTAGATTCTCCAGAAGCTGTATGGAGCCTCCCATTTATGCTGTTTCCACCAGTTTGGGATGGAAAGGAGCTTGGTTAGGACTTCAGCACGCTGTATGCGGCACACATGGTTCTTGATGTGTGACCATAGAGGGTGCTGAGCTCACCATTCATGCTACAAAGGCATATGTTTCTGGATTATTGATTTCTCTAGTGTTTTCCACTACTTCAAGTGCCCTGAAAAGCCACTATAATTTTTTTTCTGGTAGAGAAAGTATGAGTGCTGCTAGTGTGGGCTCTAGTAAGGGGTTGAGAAGGCGAGTGGGACAAATGCTCTCAGAGGCAGTGGGGATGTATGTGCTGTATAGCTAAAGCCTTGACAACAGCTGGTAATTGCTGTCAATGGTGCCATATATACTGACCAGTCTGCAAGTTCAATCCAGACCACCGTGTCAAACAAGAGACCTTATCCTATTGAATCTGAACAGTGAACTTGGAAAAGAACTCACAGTAGATGAGACAGAAAAGTAAAATTCCTATATGCCTTTCCCTGTTTCAGCTTCCTACCTTCCTCTGCTGCCCATAGGGGTTTTATTTGCTTCTTGTGGTGTTTTGTTAAGGAACCGATCAAAATCCTCCAAGTTTTACTTAGGCAGAATTTTTCTTCCACATATTATTCCTTTTCTGTCTTTTTTCCTGTCAAGAACAATCAGCCTTAAGCCCTTGAAAACAATCTTGACAAACAACCCCATGTTCTGCTGTGCCAGCTGACTGATGGATTAGTTACAGGTACCCTTGCCTAGGCTGCCTCTTCCGCAGAGCTGCCCACATCGCTTCCATACAAATAAGTGATCACTAGCACTCACAGTCTTCTCCTGTTAGACCTGTATCACTTTCTTCTTCTGCATAGATGAAGATATCTGGATGAACAAAAGCTTCAATCAATTTACGGTTTGGAGCCTGCCACATACAATGTGAGTCTGCAGTATTAAACAGAACTCACAGGAGCTGAAACAGATATAAGAAAAACCTAGCACTTGCTAGCCAAATGCAAATAGCTAGTCCTGTAATGATCTGAGAAATCTAAGTCTCTCAGCTGGAATCCATCTATTTTCCCCTTGTGTTAAGGCCTTTGGGTTTATTATAGTGGTATTTTAGCCTACTAGTAGACTGAAAGCAATATGAGACATAGTCATTACATTCAGGAGGGAAATTTTGTGCATTGTAAGGATGCTGCAAGCTTTTTTCTACCTAGCAGGCAGGAAGAATTAGATTTGCCAATTCCCCAACCTGCAGTGCTTTTCTGAGAATCTTGAATTTTAAACTTCAACCTTTAGACTAACAGCTCATGTCAAAAAGTGACTAATTCCTAGCTGTATCCTAAGACTGGTCTTCAATCTGTAGGAGGAAAATTTTAACTGTGGAAATCTCTTTTTCTCTGAGGTAGAGGTTGCACTATAGGCTAAACAGAGAAAAACAAGTGCCTTTTGCCCCTTGCCCTTTCCTGGGTGGTGCATTAGGGACCTCAGGAGTTCAGGCAACTATTTAAGTTAATTTTGCTTGAAAGCCTTATGCCAGATAAGTTGCTCCCACACAAGAAGAGAAAAGAAACAAGAAACAAAGAGAAGCTGGATGTGAAGAATTTCTAGTCCCTATCCCACTTTTGTCGCCGGTGTTTTCCAGGGGGTCAAAGATGCAGCCTAGACAGGAACTCAGCCATACCCTGTACCAGTGACTGCATCTCTGAGTGCTGCTTTGACACTATTTCCCTTTAGCTTTCTCTTTTTAATCTGGGAGACCCCTACAAACTAAGGCAAATATCTTAGATGGAGAAACAGACAATGCAGATAGAGCATGCATGCAAATACCATGCAGATCCATAGGAAATATCCCAGAAAACATTATGAGGTTATGTTTAGGATAGTTGCAGCTACACTACATAGCCTGTGAATGGACATTAGGAGAGTGTTGTTTGGAGCAGGAATTTCCAGACATTCATAAAAGATTTAGAAGCCTTGGGTGGTCAACCCAAATTGTTTTGTGGATCATCAGATCCCATTGACGAGTTTAGCATTTCTGGCTTCTATTATAGTGCATATGCCACTTCCATCCACCTACATCCACCATGATCCTCAAAGCCAGTGCCAACTCACTAAAAATATCAGCATGCAGTACGGGACCCTTTCATTTACGATTTATATATTCCCAGCTCAGCTTCTAATTTTGCAAATGAAGGCTTCTCAGCATGCATCAATAAGACATTAACCTTACATCCCTCTCAAAAATAACTGTTCATAGTTTTTCTTGTTTGTCAGGAACTCTCCTTTTATTCTCAGCAAGTAGCTTCCTACTATGTGGATGATGTGCAGATGGTCATTCTTTCACCTTTAGATCCTGTGGTGGGCAGATTTAGTAAGCAGTGGTCCTTTCAACCTGCAAAGCACTCTGTCAAAAGCCATTTCACTCCTTAAAAGAAGTTAATAGCACAGTGGATCCATTTACTTGCATTCCTTGTTTTATTGTGCCCAGCCATCTTGGTGTTACAACACAAAAACCTAGTAGACAGTTAAGGTTGCGCAGAGTCATTAGAAAAGCCAGCTTAAATCTTGCTTTCTGCCAGACATAGGTGACTGGAGGTCAGGTACCGCAATTTTTAATTTTACAACTATAAACACTGAGTTTGGAAAAGGATAAGTAATTTATTTCTCTTTAGTTAAAGCATGGGTAAATATATTCATGTCACTAAAACATTTGCATTATTAAAGCATTTGAATGAACATGAATAAATTACTAATCTGAAAAGGCTGTAATTATTTTTGCTCAGACAAGAATAAATAACTTTTTTTGCAGCATCTTTAGGCTTAGATGATCCACTTGCCCTTGTGTAGCTGTAAACTCATATACCAGTTGAGTCACCTGGATGAAAGCCACTTTTTAATAAGACATAGAAAAATGAAGTATATTTTCTGTCAGCCTCGTCTACTAGAACTACAAAAATAATTGTACTTGATTTTACTTCTTTGGAAAAAAAAAGAACAAAACAAAAAACCCAAACACCACACTAACCCTTCATTTACTTGGACAAACCAAAGTGGTGTTAACCATCTTCAGTGACCTTTCTCTTAGCTGACAGTTGGTTTGTGACAGACAAAGCTGAGTAATCAGCCAGCTGCGGTAAAAAACAAAACCTGATGCAGTCTGGTTCTGAACTATCATTTGTGATACCTGTGGATTCCCTAGGAATGCTTCAACTTTTCGAATATTTTGTCTTTCTGTCCAGACCCTGAAAAAATGTTCAAGACTGTCTATTTACAGAAAACATATATTTCATTTCTGAATATAAAGAGCTGTATTAAAAGCATTCTTCTTTCCTTTTTTCCCTAGAAACTTTTCTTTTCCTTTCTAGCTTTGGGGATTCCAAATATCTCCAGTGTTCAACATTTTCTCTAGAATAAGAAGTAGCAGACTAACATTTGAAGGAACTGAAATGAATAAAGACTGAGTTTCATTTTAGATGTCTTTGTTGCCAAAACCAAAAATGAGAAGAAACACTAGCTGAAATATGGGAAATTATAATTAGATGCTAGGAACAAAAAATTCACAGTGAGGCTGATCATCCCCTGGAACAGCTTGTCAAGAGATGTTGCATGATCTCCACCCTTGGAGATATTCAAAACTCAACATGACATGGCCCTGAGCAAATTGATACGTGTCGTCCTTGCTTTTGAAGAAGCAGCATGAGCTGAATAAGGTGACCTCTGGAAGTCCCTTCCAACTTGAATTATTCTGTAGTTCAGAGCCTGCCACGTGACACATGACAGCAAAGTATTGTCTACAGTCATTGTCAGTTCTCAGATTTTAGATTCAAGATATAATCATCTTTCCTGGTGCATAGATTGCTTTGAATTCTGCAGCAACAAAGACTACACATATTCATATTCATGCCACTATCTTTATAAAACAGACCTGCAATCATTTGTTCCTTGGAAAATTGTTCTGCATGTAGCAAGCTCTTGTTCAAGCAGGAACAATCCCATAAAGGTTTTTAAATTATGTCTTGGTGGAATGTTAGGGCTAGATTGTGCTGGCAAACAGAACATGTAAGTGAAATATTCTCCTTTAAGTTTACTGAATGCTTAATGATAAGTATATTTCATATAGTAATATTGCAAATGAAATTAATTTACTGATAACGATTTTGAATATTAAGGGGTCTTTGGAAATCAAAGCAATGATAATGGAACAACTGTTCATGACTTCCTGTGACATGCAGTGAAAGAATCAAAAGTGGTCTGGAGGAGTTCAGGTGTGCTTACCATATTATGCATATATGGCTTGTACCTGCTGCAGGCAACAGTGAAAATGCCTCAGCAGCAGAACAAGCAAACACAGATAAATATCTCATGTGAAGAATAGTTTTTTTCCTTTTTTTCCCCCTTTTCTGTTGTTTTTTAAAGTTGTTCAGCTTAGTGTGTTGGAAATATCCAATTTGGTTTTACCTTCATTTGATAAGGAAATCATTAATGATGGGATGGCATAGGATGATGAAATGAGAAACATACCCCTCAACGCTTAGTTTGTCTTCCAGTTTTACTTGGTTAGCAAACTTCCCTCTAGAAAAGGCAGAATGAAGAAAAGCATGAAGGCTGACTGAATTTACTGTCAAATAGTTGTTTTTGTCATACTCTGCCTTCCTTTCTGATTTATATTTTATTAAGCAAAAAGTTAAGCAAAAAGGTATAAATAATGTATTAGCTGGAGGCATCCTCATCCACGATTTGGCGGTACTAAAGAAAAAGACTTCCCACATTTCCACACATTTTTAAAAAGAAGACATGGAGCTTCTGAGAAAAGAATGTCAGGTTCTGGGCAGCAGCACCGCACCTATTGTTACTAGTTTAACCAATTTTAGGAATGCCTTGACAACATGGATTAGTAGAACTAGTGTACATGATAACTAATGACTGCTTGTGCTCTTTCATGAGAGTCAGCGCTACCAACGACACACCTGTGAGAACCAGACCTACTGCACATAAATCCTTCACAGGAGAAAGAAATACATATTGCTAAGACTCTCATATTTCCAACAGGCAAAAGTGGTGGAGTGGAAGTGATGGGACATGGCAGTCCTGTGCAGTGGCAGTCTATGATCCTTGTTTCCCATTTATGCTTTAGGATATGTTTCCCATTCAGGAATGAAATGCAGGAGCCTTCTGTGGGAAAAACACTTGTCCTGACCTTATCCATACACCATAACATGGAAGAAAAAGAACATTTCAAGCAGCATGGAATCGTCAGAAAACCATGCCTTTGCTGGAGGCAAGCCAATAACTTAGGAATTATCCCTATCCAGATTTGTTAATGAGAAAGAGAAGACATGGCAGAATAGTATTTTCTAAATTACTGATAATTTAAATCAAATTCTGTCCAGTGCTTGTCTAAACCAATGACTAAAAACCATCACAGGTCTTGGCTGATTGGAGAAGACCTTACTGTCTCCAGCTTCTTGCGCTCTTCCTTTCTTTACTAAACCAAGACTGCTACTTATTAGCTATTTTCCATGGTGCAAACACACATCAGGATTTCCTTTTTTTCACCTGACTTATGCCCTGTCGGTGAGGTCTGTCACAGTGGTTGGGAAAGACTAAATTAATGAAAACATAAGGATATATGTATCATAGTTTTTCTTGGATAGCTATACTTAAGATCTTCAACCGGATGAGTGTGCTGCAATCTACGTAAGGATGATCTTTGAACTCTTTTAGTCCATTTGGAAGGTGTTGGACAGGTTAGAAGATGCTGAAGATCAGTGTCTAGCCATTTCCACTCCTATTTCTTCTTACAAATGGAAATTCTCTGCAAAAGTGTTGCTGTGACATGATGATGCAAAATGAGGCACAGAGCAAGGATTACACATATCACTAAAGTGCCAGTATATAACCCATAACTAGACAACTTTGAAAACAACTCATTGTTTTTTCCTATTGTAGACTTAACAATTTCTATTCTAAGAAATTTGACTTAAACTTTCCTGGTAATAGAAGTTATTTTATTTAGGAACAAAATCAAAAGATGAGCTAGCAAGCTCCTGTAGCTCCTGGGCTAACAGCTCTGTTTCTGGTTGCAGTTTTGACAGCAGGATAAAATACTGCAGTGGATCTGTGAACTTACTTATTCAAAAGTTAATATTAATACATTTTCCAGTTTTTCTACCTCTTAGTTTCTTAGAATTTTGTACATGTTCAAGGTTAAGATTACACGATTTAATACCAGCAATATTGTTTGTAATTCATAAAAAATGCAATTTCTTGTATATTTTTTCTGACTCTGAACTATCTTCTGGCTGAGTTCATAAGTTTCTTGCTTTTCACCATATGATTCAGTCTTTCAAAGGCACCTGTTCCACTAGAAAGGTGAAAAGGCAACTGAAATAATACGTGTCATCAAAATAAAACGTGATTCAATTTAAGTTTATTGCTACTCAGGGAATTCTATTTCAGCATCTTACCCTCTTTGTCCAAAAGTGAGGTAAACTAGTGAGCATTGACGCTTCTGGTCAGAAATTTTCAGTTATTATATAACTGGCATATAAGTGTTGTTTATACAAGACAGAAGTAAAATATATTCCCTCTAGACAAAAGACCATTAGCCTTAAAACTTTCTTTACTTCTAGATTCATGATATCCTGAAGATAAATATTGTATTCTTTTCCAAGAAAAAAGCCCTGAGCCTCTAGCAAAAGATGCACAACCTCCTCACAGTACTGAAATTTTTAAAATTGCCTCAGTTTTGACTTTAACATACTTTTGGTGCCTCTATGTAGCATTAAGCATATTTCCAAAGGTTTTTTTAATTGTCAGTTAAGTAGTTGATAAACTTAGAAAATACCAGCTTTTTGTGAAAGTGGCACTCAATCGTGGCTGCTCCCATTACTACAGATCCACTCTACACACCTGCCAGAGACCACAGTCGAGGTCTGAGGGTCTGTTGCTTTTGACTATAAAGTGACAGGGCAGATTAATGGTCTCTCTGCAAAGAATACCTGAGCTGAGATAAGCTCAATTAGCCAGTGTAAGAAATCATAGGAAACAGAAGGAGATGAGTCTGAAGCAAGCTAAGGTGCTTTCTTTTATCTTTGACACTTCACTCAGACTTTCCACAAAACGTCTACAAAGCCAAAAGATAAAGACAAATTAATTTGACTCAAATCCAGAAAGTATACTGTAGTTTCTGGAGCAAGGATGTTTTTTCAAGACTCAGTAGTAGCTCTCCAGTTTCCCAGTTTCCTGGAGTCTAGCATGGATAACTCCTTGCTTTTTTTTTTTTTTTTTGTGTTGAGGGGGTTGTTTCTGTTTGGTTTGGGGTTTTTTGGGTTTTTTGGGGTGGGTTTTTGTTTGTTTGTTTGTTTTAACAATATGATTTAAACTAGATGTTTTATAGAGACAAAAACTGATGGGAAAATATAATTTCATAAAATGCCACTCACTGAAAAGAGGTGGACCCCAAAAGATGAAACAGATGTCACATTAGAACAGCGGGCAGAGAAAGAACTGTCATGTAAACAAAATAATCAAAAGGTAAAGTAAAAAAATAAGCAGCTATCAAAGAATACACACTTTATTGTTCCTCATTTTCACAGAGGCAATTCCCTTTTACCTTTCACAGAAGCAAAGCTTTTTCAGCATTGAATGCTCTGTTGGCAGCTCAAAGCACTGCAAATCTTGAATAAATCCCAGGAACAACTTCCATGTTTTCTCCACTAAACCATGATGACAGAGATAACAGCCCAGATAATTCCTCCCTGATCATGGCCCAGTTCAGATCAGCATAAATTTGGAATAGTTCAGTTGAAGGTAAAGAAGTTACTTTGAATTGATACTGTAGTAAGACAGAACAAGCCCTGATTCACAATGGGAAGATCAGATAATGTCATATATTGAACACAGACATAAATGCAAGGCTTCATTTACTGAGAAGTGAATTTAAAAAGTATTTAATATATTGTTTAACTACCAATTAATTAATTTGTTTAATGTTCTATCTGTTGATAAATAATATTTGCATTGACAGCAATTGTACTCCTTGCTGTCTTGCTCTGTACTGCTGTGATAATTATTGTTTCAAAACAAAAGTCAGTCTTTTTCCCTCATTTGAGAGATACCATCCATCATATGAATTGTGGATTTTATTTAGAGCATACTTCAGTCCATTGGAAAAACTACTGTGGCATTCAGTGAGGTTTAGATCAGTCTCTTAAACAGGTCAGGATTCTTGTGGAAAATAATAGCATGAGACCTTGTAATTAACTCAAAATATATAATGCTTGTGCACAGGGGGTGTATTTGAAGGAATCACAAAATCTCAGACTAGATGAAGCTGGAAGAGACCTCTAGAGGTCACCTAGTCCACTCCCCTTGCTCAGGGAAGGGTCAGTTACAGTTTGTTTCTCCAGAGTCATGCAGGAATGTGACTCTATTTCCTTACCTTTAAATGACCAACTTTCACAATTTACTTTTCTCTTACATAAAACTCTGTACTACATCTTACTCTGTAGTTATGGGATCATTTTGGAAAATCTTTTGTGGCCTCTTGTCAAGAGAGTGGAATCCTGTTGTGCATTTTACATTTAGTATTACAATTTATTTTTTCACTCAATAGGTCATCAAGATTTGAAGTTTTAATGTAATTTTGCAAATTATTGTAATTATTTGTAATTTGGACCTTTTTATGGCTCTGTATTTTGATTGCAAAGCACTACACTTCTTCAGTGTGAGCCAGTGAGACTGCAATCGATGGAGAAAAGACTTAAATAGAACTAATATAAAATGGATACCTTTGAACGGTAGGTAGATAAATACCTTTAAAATTGTCAAGACCTACCAGAAATGTAACACTCTGAGCCTCTCTGCTATCAGACATCACTGTTGAGCCTCAATGAAAATGGGATGCTAGATAGCCACCTATGTTTCCATACAGATAATGTCCCATTTTTGTTCCACTGCATTTAACTTAACTGTTTCCACAGATTATTGTATCCATAACCACTTCTAGAACTGCTCCAATGAATATTTTCACCATTTCCCTGGAAGTTTATTAGCTGGCATCCCACAACATCCATGTTCTCATGAATCTGCTTATTTTTTTACATTGAGAACTATACAGCAATTAGCTGAGAATAAGACCAATTACAAGTGATTGATTGATTGATTGATGATTGATTAATTGATGTTATCTATGAGTACCTGATACTGACTGTTGATGAGAGGTATATATTAATTAAAATCACAGCTTCTTTTACTACTTTTTACTAGTTGAATATCAGTTAGAGTAGCCTTCATGCTTTTATGTCTTCTGGCCACAGCAAAGCCAGAAATACGTGGAGCAAGGGGCTGGAAAGAGCAAATCTCCAGGGTTACTGCCTGTTTAATGAGGGTGTTTTCCTTTGCTTGGGAAAATAGGGGGTACAAATCAAGATAGGATTTTAATGTTAGTCCTAATCTGAATCCTCATCTTACACTTTCACATAGAAAGAGATAGAGGGACATGTATTTCACAGCTTGTATTTTCTTTCTTCTGTTCCTTAATTCTGATAAGGTCCCTATTTCAAGCACATTGTCCACTTTCACAAATTTAGAAGTGACTGCAATGAGTCTATGAGTAAAGTATATTATCATATGCTAGAACTGAAAAATTAAATTTATAATATATTTTTAGCATCTATTTAGTCTGTTTTATTGAATGAAAATTTTATGTATGTTTTCAAAAATATCTGATTTAAATTCCAAAGATCAGAACATATCAGTCTGAACTGTATAATAGAAAAAGTATCATTTTAGAAAGATACTGTTAGAAACTGTTTAGAAACTGTTTTCAGGAGGGCCGACCATGTCCTGAGGGGCATCAGGCACAGCATCACCAGCCGGGCAAGGGAGGGGATCGTCCCACTCTGCTCTGCACTGGAGCGGCCTCACCTTGAGTCCTGGGGGCAGTTTTGGGTGAGTGTAAGAAAGATATGAAGCTCTTACACAGCATCCAAAAGAGGGCAATGCAGATGGTGAAGGGACTGGAGGGGGAGCCGTATGAGGAATGGCTGAGGTCACTTGGTCTGTTCAGCCTGGAGAAGAGGAGACTGAGGGGAGACCTCACTGCAGTTACAACTTCCTCATGAGGGGAAGAGGAGGGGCTGACACTGATCTCTTCTCTGTGGTGGCCAGTGACAGGACCTGAGGGAATGGCCTGAAGTTGTCCCAGGGGAGGTTAAAGCTGGATATCAGGACAAGGTTCTTCACCCAGAGTGTGATTGGGCACTGGAACAGGCTTCCCAGGAAAGTGGTCACAGCACCAAACCTGACAGAGTTCAAGAAGAGTTTGGACAACACTCTCAGGCACATGGTGTGACTCTTGGGGATGGTCCCATGCAGGGTCAGGAGTTGGACTTGATGATCCTTGTGAGTGCTTTCCAATTCAGCATATTTTGTGATTCTCTGATTTGTGTCTTGTATATTACTGAAACATTTCTGAATCTCTTAGATTACTGAAACTTCTGTGGTGGGAAGAATAAATGCACTGACAAAGAACAGTGACTGACAGTGACCTGAAGGCAGTGACGGACATAGTCCATCTGATCTTCTCCAAAATGATATTTCAGATTTCATAGCTTACACTGAGAAAGCTCTATTATCAATCAGACCTTGTTAGCAATCACAGTGGGCAGGCTAATTAATGATGCTGCTTTGCATAGATTTGGGGGATGAGTAGGAAATGGATATGACATAATTAAACTATTGTAAAGTCTCAGATTTGAACTATTACTTCTAAAAGTGTTGCTGGCTATGTCAGTTTAATCAAAACTAATAAATATGCATGGATTTACTTTGCCTCAGTTAATTTTTGAGCACAATCCCAAATACAGCTCTCTGTTAAATGCTGCTTTTGGAAGTATGTGCTGTGAATTTAGAGGTGGGCAGCATTTCCTACAGACTTTAATTCCCTGGGCAGAATGGGAACTCTGTTACCTAGGAAGAGCTCCCCAGTCTGTATTTCACCGGGTGCCATCACAGTGGCTCAAGCCCTCAGCGTCCATGCTAGTGTGAAATATGACGCTGCAGGGACAGAGGACAAGGGGCTCGGGATACCTATTACTGCTGTGAGGAGAATCGTAATGCCTCAGCATGTTGCTGCTTAGAACTGGTTTGTCAGCAGGTCAGTGCTCTTACCTTAGTAAACACAGTGCTACATTTAGTTGACTTGCTCTGACTGTTTTCAACTTTTAACCTGTTTTATGTTGGACTGCAGGGTTAAACTAAGTATATTGAGTAGATTTAAAAATTCCATGCACATTTTAAAAGCATACAGACTTTGCAGTTTGCACATCCACTTAATGGAAGCTATGTCAGTTTCTAGGTAAAATAAACACAGAATCACAGAATATTCTGAGTTGGAAGGAATCTGCAAGATTCATCAAAGTCCAACTCCTGGCCCTGCACAGGACAGGTCCAATGATCATGACATGTGCCCGACAGTGTTGTTCAAATGTGCATTTAAAAGACACTATCTCCTGTTGCCTTAGGATTTTAGCTTTATATTTTCATATGTTGGTAATCCTGCAATTCTTTAGTGTATAACTCTGAACTCCATATAGAGTGTTCGCAACTGCTTTTCCCATTTTGGTCAGACACAACAATTCCTCTCTAGGCCTGAGAATCAAGGACCCCTCACTGTCTCAGGCCTCGAGAAATGTAAACAAAAGTGAGTTAGGAGGAGCAAACTGGGAGAATGGGACTCCACTGCCTGAAGCTGTAATTGGACAATTAACCTCCGATATGCAAATAGACAAAACTTGTATCTGTCCGAAAAACATGTGACTGTGTCCATCTTGGGTGTAGTCTGTGCGAGACTCCTGCACTGCCCAAGGTGTACCCTGTGAAGGCTTTTCAATAAATACCTACCCTTTATCCTTTCACTCTGTCCAGCTTCTGCTCCAGGTCAGCCTCTACAAGGCATCAACCAAACAGACATATTAAAAGAGCACATTGTCAAGGTGCGGCAAGGAGTACAGTATGGAACACGTCAATGTTCCTGTTCCAGATCACCAGCTTCAGGGGCTTCATTGTATTGTACCAAAGATGGAGTTTATCGGTGTGGTGGTATTCTGCCAGATGGCACAGGGATAATTAAATGAGGTATTTTTTAGGGAGAAGAAGTAAAAAAAAAAAAAGAAAAAAAAAGAAGGAAAAAAAAATTAAGCTCTTCAGCCAGCGAGGCACTGATAACAGGCCAATATTCTTACCTGGCTCCTTCTAAGCTAGAGAGGTTTAATCTTTGCAGTCCTAAGGCTAGGATCAAGGATTCTGAGAAACTGACTTAGAGAACACCAAGGAAGTTGAACCAGTTGTTTGCAATTGCTTGAGGGGAATGTCAGACATACAAGCTGCCATCAAATGCTTCAAGAAGGCCTCTCTCTTTCCTCCTGAGTCCCTGGAATTAATGAAACTCATCAAAGCTTGCAAAGGGGGATGCAAATTCAGGGAAAAGATGATAAAACAGGCCTGTGGCTCCTGCATGAGCAAATAACGTGCTGGTATCTAAATTGTCAGAAAAGTCACAAATTGTGTTCACCAAAGAACACAACAGAGATAACAGTAAATGTGACTTATGTTAGTTACCATAGTGCCTGCCTTTTTGATTAACCCACAGCTTTTTGTTTTTTCACAGACACTTGATTGTTCTAGCTGCTTGGCAATCTAGTCCCTTTAAGCTTTTCCATTATGTTGTCTCAACTGTATTTTATGCAATAGAGCTCTTAGACAAAAATACTGACTTCAGAGCAACTCATGGCTGAGGAAAGTGATACACACAGCTGAAATGGACTTACAAAAATCTGCCATGTTTCATCACAAATTTGTGACATATTGTACACAAAGTTTTCCAACATGTAGTCAAACTTAGAAATGTTAGCTGTATTGGACAAAGGGATTATGATACAACTCTAAAAAATGTCGTGAGCCTCCAGTGTTTTATCATGATTTTTATCAAGTAATTTGGAGAAGTAGGCAGCCCATCAACAAAATAACTGTTTCAAGCTTAAAGGTGACTCTAGAGTTGCCAGAGGAATTTGCCAAGGAGCCAGATGTCACTAGGAATATTTCTGTCACTAGCTGATGAGTCCTGTGGCTGCCACTAAACAAGAGAAGGAATGGGATAATGTATTGTCTTATTTATCTGAGGCTAGCAGTCTCTGCATCAATCTACTGCAATTCTGTTGCCATTTGAAGTAAATATTTTAATGTCTTTTCATTTTCTTCCAAGCTAAAATATGTTTATATGTGTCAGGAAGTGAAGCTTCTAGCATTTAAAAAGTGAAATTGTTTATTATTGATCACTACTGCTGTATATTCCCAGTCTTTAGTGTCACAGGTTGAGAGTGGCAGTGTTCAAGGCAAGGTTGGAGCAATTTGGTGTAGTGAAAGGTGTCCCTACCCACGGCAAGGAGGCTGGAACTAGACATTTTTTAAAGACCCCTCCGACCCAAACCATTTTGATACTATGAAATGAAACTCTATTCTGGATATGTTCTGATCTTGTGGCTTAGTAGCTCTCTGATTGCCCATGAGGATGAAATAAGCAGACCTTGGAGCCTTTATGGAATTAAGGCTCTACTACAACTTTCTGGCATTCAGAAACATCCAAAGTCACAGTGCCAGTTTCCAAAGAAGGTCTGCTTTATTCACTGTCTGGGTTTTAATCAGTCACAAGGCAACACAAGTACATTCTGGAAGGCATTGAACGCTTTTTGATCAGAGATACCCCATTCTGACAGAGTAATATTAGTTCCGTGGGCAGTTATATTCTCTTTATCCATTCCTTTTTAAAGGCTACCCTTCACTCTAGTGCTATAGATAAGTTTAACTGGAATTTCATTCACCTGGAAAGCAGGCCAGTCCTATACGTTAGTTCAGAGTAAAGCCTAGGCTGATATATACTGATACACTGCATAATAACTCTGGCTTGTCTTTCAACCTCAGAAAGCTTTTGTGCTTCTGATGCACACATGGGTTAGATCCAGTGCATGAATCAACAAACATTTCTACACTGTCAGTTAAACTGAGGCTGGTAAACAGAGGCTTGAGTGCATCTGAATCCACATATTTTTCTACCTCCCAACATGGTTTCCTTCAGAGATCCTGTTCAGGATCGAGCTGAGGGCTGCCGCACTCCGTAAGGTGAGAAGTCAGATGTGATGGGAGAGCTTCTGAGCAGGACTCAATTGCTTTCTAGGTGAAAAAATCATCCAGAACATACCTACCCACTTTTGTCTCCATCTCTCTGACACCCTGCTCTGTTGTTCCAAATGTAGTTTAACACTCGGCAACAACTAGCCTCAAAAGTGGGCACTCAGATTTTGCTGTTCTGCCACTTGAAATATTCTTATAATGTGTTTTTCCTCCTCTGCCACATGCAGGCTTGCCTAATCACATTCCAGTATTTACCGTGCAAGATGAACTTTGGACTTCCTCAACTACAGACTTAACTAAAGCTAAGCAAGAAACTGCAAACATTAAGTTAACCATATTTCTCTAAATTGTCAAAGCAACCTTTTTGCTACTTTCACTTTTATGCAGTAAGCAAGAAGAGGGTTTGGCCGTTTTGTTTTGGTTTTGTATCCACAGCACATAAGAAAAAGGGTAAGATTACACAGAAATTGGATCAAATAGGGTATTTGTAAGCCTGAGGTTTTTTCCTAATGTATTAACATATTCTGCCCATTTGAATTGAATGTTTTATAATTCACCCTATGGAAGACAGCCTGCTATTGGAACCAACCTATGATACCAGATCAGCAGCCTCTGGTTTGTCATGTCTTCATGTAGAAAGCAAAATATTTCTAAAAGGCAACTGTTCTATTAGATTGGGCCTTAGGTTCCAAGGCCATGAAGACCAAGTGGATTAAGCCCAGGTCTTTGAGCTTAGGTTGATTACAGAAAATGATCAAGCCCTTAGGATGCCACAGGAATTCTTGCTTTACATCCGGAGAGAGATAATTTCCTCCCTAGTATGGGTCTGGAAGTTTGTCTTCTTTATTTCTTTGAGAGATTTCTATTTTCAGTATTTTCATCAAGAAGGAAAGGATGGAGTGACCAGCAAAGGTGTTAGCCAGTGTTGTGAATGTGCAAAGAAAATGACACAGCAATTGGCATTTCACTTAGGACCAGAAGAGTTCTCGTATTATATGAGAGCCCATCCAGCATCCCTGAGTATGTAACTGGTCAGCTGAACCATTGCTCTCCTCTGTCTTTCAGGCCTGAAAGGCAATTTTTAAAAATCTGGTACACTGGTAACTTTCATTGTGAAAAAATTATAATTTTTCATGTGTGAAGACAAGCTGCCAGAGAAACGAACCCAGGATATCAGTCTATTTTCCTTTCCGAAAATTTCCTCTGAACCCCCTTTTTCCACCCTTAGGATGTCACCTGTCTTGATCATAACTGGAGTTTGTGAAAATGCACTCCACTCTGTTCCTGAGGCTGTCTCATGTTTCTCTGCCTCTAATGCAAACTATCAAACGTGTGGGTTTTTTTTCTCTAACTAAAATACAAAGTGACTAAATTTGAAGGGTCACAACGCTTAAAAGGTAGGAAAAGATATTGTAATGCCCAGAGAGCTGGGCTTTTTTGACCCATACGTCATCTGTTGTCTGCCTTGAAGGCTTTTAGTCCTGTGGTTATCAGAGACTGAGGCATAAGCATCTGTAGCTCCCTTCCTCCCTCTGTTAGCTCTCTGTTGAAGAAAACACGGAGAGTTATTTATGCTGTCTTAAGAACATCCTTTCAAATTTAAAAGAAAAATCCAAGACCTGTGTGAGCTTTAGCTGAGAGCTAACATGGAAGAGAATATGGCCTTAATATCTTTCTTTCAGTGTAAACAGAGATATTTTTAAATAAAGGAAAAAAGCCAGTAATTCTGACTCATCTTTTTTTCTTAAATTGATGTAATTTCAGTTGGCCTTCTGTAAGGGAAAATAAGTGGGATAAACATAAGATGCAGCAACAGAAATTCATAAATTCATTTACCATAATTATTCTCCATTAAGTTTTTGCTGTTCTTTGTTTTAGGTTTTATACTGCCATATTTCATATTTTGACAATTTTGGAGTCTTTTTTTTTTTTTAACTAAGAGATGCTATGACTTTTCTATATGCTATTAAGCATATGTTGTTTAAAACTCACTAGAACATATTTTTGACCAGTTAAGCATTACTCAAATCCTTTTATCATAAAAGTCTGTTCTCAAAAGATCACCTTATTCTAAGGTTACTAAAATGAAAGCAAAAGCCCTTGCACATTAAGAGTCTTTTTTTCGAAAAGATTTCCATTTTCTTCCCCAGACCTGCCACTTTACTTGCCAGTTGTATCATGAAAAGCTCTGCTTATAGCAGACCTATTGTAGAGTGAAAAGAGAAAATGCTTTGCTACAAGGCAGTAGCTAATTCACTATTCTTCAGGGACTGATATTCATCTATCCTTCAATAAAAGCTAATGGTTAAATAGACCCAATGCACTCAGCTAATCTAGGAAAAAGCTGATGGCTGGGGGTTGGGATTCAAAGTTCATGCTGAAGTGCTGTTCCTGAAGACAAAGATATTCTTACATTTGCCTTAGAAAAAAATGACAATGCTAAAAATACCAGATGGCTTTCATTCTCAAACACATAGTTTTATGAAACAGAACCTATGGCATCTGAAAAAGTTAAATTTTATTAATTTTTAACCATGCATTGCTTTTATGAATTTTTCTTTTTAAGGGATGTGAATATTTAAACAAAGGGATTACATTTTAAATAACCTTCTGTCTACTCTTTTGCTACTTGAATTCCAACACCCTTAAGAAGATACAATGATTTTTTTCATGAAAAGCAGTTTTTGCAAAGCCCTCCCAGAAGGAAGGGAGATGACAACACCACGTTTCTCTCTGTATAACTACCATCCCAGTTAAAGGTACTGCTGTGCTGTGCATATCAAACAGTCCAGTGCAAGAAAGAAAGCTCACTTGAGAAATCAACAACGAAAACAAAAGCCCACTACCAACACAACAGATGACACAAGGGCAGAGGAAATTTTTATAAGCAAGGTTGTGACTTAAAATACAGTATATATATTCTGAACAACTGCTGTAGCAGTTTTGTATGAGTGCAGATATGCCATTGCTTTTCATAGATAACCTAAAAGTATTTTATCTGTGCTGCAGGACATTTAAATTAGCCATACTGTGACTAATCCTGAAAATAAAATGACCTGAATATATAGATGTATTGTTTAACTGTAGGACTTTGGTCACAAAAGGCCCCTGAAAACAGTGGCAATGCTCTCCCTGATTTCACCAGAAACAGGGCAGAGTATTAATTAGGAGCACAGCTGAAACTGGTGGCTGAAGTCCTTGTTTCAGGACCTTCTCATAGCGCAGATGATGAAACGCCACGCACTGCAGCAAAATGTCACACCTCTGCACGTTAGCTGATTGCTGGCAGAACATCTGTGTTTTCTCAGAAACACAGAGCCACGTTTGGATACATGCCTGGTGAGAGGGTTTCGAGATTTGTGTCTTTCCACAAACTCAATACTGCCAATATTTTTTCTCTTCCTGCATCTTTCTCCTCATTTATCAGTTAAAAAAATATCAACCTGTATGCATATCCTTCATTTCATAGGGTTTTGTGCACTTTCTCAATGCCACTATTTTAATCCCTCTTTTAAAGGATATTTGTTGGTAGGGCATCATCTTTCTATCTGAGGCCAGACTGCATCCCTCTTTGTCCAAAGAGAACTACTACTACGACAACAGCTCTTCTTTCCTTTCAGCATGCATCAGTGAGGAAGTCTGGGGAGAAATACAGTCTCACAATAAGCTGAAAACCATTCATTTGCCTCAAAAAGCTGTGGAAAGGGGAACCTCTGTGAGCTGCATGTTGGCACCAAGTGGATTGAGCTACTCAAGGGTCTAGGGATGGAATACAGACGCTCACATAGCAGATCTCGCACATAATTTTTGTGCAGGTCTCTCAGTTCTTGTTACTGTAGAATTGTTATCATAGTAGTTCAGAAGTGCAAAGTAATATGGAGTCTAAATAGTCAGTGCTGGAGACATATCTGAGATAATGAATCAAATAGATGGAAGCCATAGAGCTGGTTAAAGGAGAGAAATTTAATGAGCTTTCAAAATCTCTCAGATTATTAAGTAAACTCATGGTAGTTTCAACATATATAAAAGTTACAACTTGATATCTGATATGAATTTGCTCTATATTATTGCCTTCATCTGAAAGCTATCTCAAAATCTCTGTTATAAGGGTCAAGATCTGTTAAGACAGATCTTGTTAAGACAATCTGAGAGATATTTATTTTTACATTCTCATATATTGCAATTAAATAGGAAAGACACATATTTGAAATTCATAAACACAGTTTTGGACATGATAAAATTGATCCAGAAATAAAATTTCTCTGTAGATTTTTGTAATACAGTAGGCTACTTTTTTTGTTTGTAGCTACTGAAGTTTGATAAAAGTAGATTTGGTTGAGCAGCTCACAGGTACCCCAGGCAGTAAAGGCTGCTGTGACAAGTAGTCACTAGGCAGTGTAGTCCAGGTTTGCTGCCACTAAGGGTATAGATGGGACCTGGCTGTTTCTACTGCCATCTCTTGAAAAATAAGTCAGAAGAGGTATAATACCTGGATCCTGTCAATGCAGGATGAGGTAGTATCTTACTGTTTGACTGCATTTACATTCTTAATGCTCTAGGCTCTGGCAGGATGATAAACCAGGAAATGAAGATTGCGAGTTCATTACAGCCCCTGTCTCGTGTTCTGTCATTGCAACACACTGATGCATGTTTCTAACCCTGTCATTGAGAAGCTTGGTCACTTAATATTTTCTCATTGCATATTACTTTTTGATTAGCTATTTATTCCATGACAATCTTCCACTCTGTTACAGCTTGCTTATTGAGTGTTGCTTGCTCTGACAAAGCCTGTAATAGGAAGTACTGTCACACCGAGCACAGGCAGCCGGGAGAATTGGCTTTCTGCTTCAGCCTGCTGAAAAACCCTTTCCAACAAGAAAGTTTTCAAACTTGTCAGAAGCAAAAGATCTTCCCCTTCAGTTTGTTAACATTCGGCAAGCCAGTTCCTTTGAATATGCTTGTGAGACAGACTTGTTTAAAGAGTAATCACTGAGGGCTGTGACTGATCTGTATCACACAGTTAGCAATTTATGAGTACATGCCATTTCATTTTCTCAGGGTGTCATTTTTTTGCTAAATTTAAGCGACACTGAAAAATTAAAATATTTGGAGGGTTCTCTGACTCTGTCTTTTCAATCAATTATACTGAGTGATTACAAGTGGAAGGGCCTGGGTCATTCAAATGTACTGTTTTCCACTGAAGAAACACTGCAAAATGCATGTGAGGCATTTGATATAAGACAAAAGGATCACAGCCACCATGAAAAACAGAACTAGGAGTACAAAATAGTCAATATACGAGGAGAATACATGGTAAAAAAAATATTTCTCAACATAAATACCTATTACATTTCTTTTTGCCTCTTCTGCTTTTCTAGAAACAGCCTCCTCTGCTTTTTAAATGTCATCCATATTTATCAGACTGCATGGTTCCTGACATTTAGGAATATTTTTTCATCAAACTGTAACTGAAGCTTTGACAAAGGGTACTAATTATCAAGGGACCAGATTTTTTTTCCTTTTTTCCCCTTTTTTGAAGGAGCAGAAGGCTGTAGAGAAAATGTGAATTGTCAGCTACTTTTAATACTCCTATAGCAGTCTCTCTGTCCTAATTTTTAAACATAACTAGAAATAAGAATTTAAGTGTTTGCTGCAGCATGTAGAAAATGCAGTTGGAGTTGAGTAACTTGATTTTAAATGACAGAGGTCATTAGATTATTTACTTCAGTAAAAAGAGTTTCCACCTGTTAGAACTACATATAATCTCTACTGAAGGAAATTTTACTAATATTTTTAAATGTAGTTACTGATTATTCACCAATGATTATTTAATCGACTATGGGATGGATAGCTTGTACAATGTCACTATACGGTGACTAAAAAATTGAAGCATGAAAATTTTAGAAAATGCTCAGCTACTAACCAGAAGACTGCATTTAAAAATAAAAAAAAGAGTACACTGTGCTGTTTATCAACAAAAGTTGTTCCTGTTAGAAATAATATATTTTCTTGTCCTTATTGGCAGTAACTACATATTGGACCTTGATCAGAAAGATGATAGTTTCTCACAAATCCCTTTCGTGAGCCTGCAAATGAAGGCTAATGTAAGTGTATAGATATACATCTGAAATCTATTATTCATCCATTTTCAGTTGCCTAGCAATGGCACAACTGCAAAGGAAAGAACAGTATGTGGTGAGTACTACATGGTTTTTTATTGTTATCGATAACTTTGTGTCCATATATATCTTCATTATGATCTTGCCTGCCATCACATATAAATTATTTGATTTCCTTGACTTGTCAAACACAGGCCACTTAGTTTGAAGTGAGATTTTTAAGTAAGAAAAAATACCAGATATTCCCATTACAAAATCAATTTTAATTTAGTTACAATATCAAAGCTTGCTTTGAATACACGCTCCATGAATTCAGCTGAGTTAATAGCAATGCTTAGGTCAGATTATCTGAACAAGTTTTATAAAAAATTCAAGGCTAAACACAACTTTCATGTCTGGCTCAGCCTTGTATTAATGTCATTAATTGCAAATCGACACACTGTCTTTACCTACTGTTTATCTAACCATAGTGTAAGAAAAGAATAAGGCCAATCCTAGGAAATCCTCGGGGATGACCACTGCCAAGGTGGTGACATCAGAACCTGTAACATCAGAAAAGAAATATAGATCTTGGTATTCTTAAAACTCAGCACCTTCTATACAGCCAACTTTACTTCTTGTCACTCCTTTTTATCTTGCACATAATCCCTACCAGTGTTTTCATGTTACAGTTTTTAAACAATCAGACATTTAGGAAACAGAAAGGAAAAGAAATAAGTATAGTTCTACCCGTGAAAAAAATGCACAACAGACCACCTCTGCCTAGCTCTGCATACTTTAGAACTTAAAATTTTCTCCCTGAGACACAATGCATCATACTGACCTAAAGCAAACAAACAAAAAAACCCAGAAAAAACCCTCTCTGCCTTCGCTTGTTTCATACATTGATGAAAACTAAGGCATTCTTGGCAATACTGTTCCTATTATTGATTAGTGCCTCCAAAAGCATAGAATATTGATTGACACTGATTTATGTCCTACAGCTCCACATCAATTTGGTAGTCCTTTCCTCTTTTTCGTTTATCCACCTCAGCATCAACTCATCAAAACTCTCTGGACTTCAGTGTACCAAGATAAACCAGGAAGGCTTAAGGATGCAAAAAGATGCAGTACTATGATGGACATGCTTCTGTTGGACTCGGCTCATTCCAGGTTATGGGTTTCAAGCATTCCAGAATATAGAGCAAAAAAAAATTGTGGTTCAGTACAGAATGAATTGCTCACTGGCCATTTTCCATGTGGGATGATGAAAAGGATGATCTGATCCTTCTTCCCTCATGGAAAATATCATCTTCCCTCTTGAAGTTTTCTAATAACTAAAAAACCAAGAAATTGCCCTTCCTACTCTCAGCAATTCTAGTACTCCAGTATATAGCTCTTAGAGATATTTTCATGTCAGTCATTTGATTTAAGGAACCACTGAAGTCTTGCGCTTTTGTATCAAGTTTTGAAGGCACTTTTGTATCAAGTCCTGAAGGCACGCAAATTTCAACAGGATTTGGCTCACTTGTGTTCCGCATATGTGTGTAGGTAGATAATTCAGTAGCAGACCAAAATGAAAGCAAGACTGCAGAAGTTACAGAGATGAACGAGTTTACCTTTCCTGCATGGAGGAGAGTCCTTGAGGGCTTCTAAACAAAAGCTCTCCGTGTATCATGTTCTGCAGGCTCTCCCCTCGTGTGTTTGGCTCTCCAGCCTCTTTCATTGCTGGACAGAGAGGCTTTTTTTCTCCATGATTTAAGTGGTTGTTTTAAATTCACAACTTCACTATTTCACTCAGAACAGTTGCAAAACATTACCTGTGATCTGAGAAATAATCAGCTATTTATCCTGATCATGAAAAATCTCTATTGTACTTACTCTGTGGGAGGACTTTCGCATATGGTCAATTTACCCAACCTCGTATAAATGCAGTAGCCAGGTGTGCCAGCTAAGACAGGCATCCCTTGGTTTCTGCAATCACCTATTTCTGATTATTTTTGCTGGCAGACAGAGCACAGAAATTTCATGGTGGAGTATAAACAGCCTTAAGGAAATAGAACATTTCAAAGATGGTGTACATAGGAGAAAAGAGAGAAGTAAGTAGAATTAAAATGTAGCAGACCCCCTGAGAGAAATTATTGCCTGGCAATTTAGAGTAATTTCCATTTTTAAGTAGTCCTTGTGAGGAAGAGCAAGAGTCATTTTCAGTCTAGCATTTGAATATTGAACTAATGGAGAAATGGCAGCTCTGCAGTGGCTTCGGCAGAGATCCAAATGTTTTTTCCAGAGAGACCTTTTTCTGCTCCATATTTAAACTACATTTGTCTCAGAACTGCTGGAGTCTATTTTAAGGTAAACTAAGATCTCATTTAGCCTTGTGATATTTTCAAGCTTCACGAAGAAGCAGTGACAATATGAAGGGATCAAAACTATTACACACTAGTGAGCAACAGCTTTGGGGAAAAGACTTGGGTAAACAGATGCAGGACATTAAGGTCGGGAACGCATACACCACCGACACTTTGGCCTACGTGTCATCTTAAACTCTCACTGAATCTCCTACATAAAGCACCCAAGTGTGCCAAGGAGGGTATGGGGGTGCTGAGAGAATCGCCTGCTGTAAACCAGCTGGCAGAAGTGAGGAGTGACCCGTGTCCCTGTGCCTCTGAGTAACCTCCCACACCGCAGACCTCTTCTGGCCCGCTGATTGCAACCCCAAGGTACATGTCTGTGCCTATACATGTATTCATGTCTGTGCCTATACACGTATTCATGTCTTTCACTTTGAAGCGCCTGAAAAGAAGTGGCCCACAGAGCAGTGTATTTACAGACTGACAGCGGGAGGATATGTTGGATGCTCTGAGGCCTGCCACGAGGTTAAGGGAAGACAGTACACTCAGCAGGGCAAGGTCTGCAGATCTGTGGAGAGTGAGCATGCCACAAGCTATCAGAGCCACACTCAGGCTCTGCGTCTTGGATTCACTCTAATGACACCCTAGCAGGCCAGAGGATCCCTTCTTCAGCAATGTGGTTCATCAGGACCCAGCAACAAACCAGGAAACTGGATTATAGGACAGCACAAATATAAAATAGGTCACACATCTCACTGACTGAAGGCACCTAATATTCTGTTTGAATGGAAAGATGTTTGCATCACTCAGATGTCTACCTTTCTTATCTACAAGCTTGAGTGACATGAAGCTGCCCTGGGTCATCCGCACTTTGGGCTGATGCACATAGTAATACTATGCTTCTGTTCTAGACACAGATTTGAGACCTAGGGAAAACAAGGATAAATTTTCAAAAAATTATTTAAGGTCTTTATTTCATTGGAATTTTGCTAGAAAAATCTGTGACTTGAGTAGCATGCGTGTATTCACACAGCATTTTGGTGGCAGAGGACAGAAGAAATTTGTGACTTTTGAATGCCAAGATAATATCCCTACCACTTGGGTAACACAGCTGTAAAAGCTGTGTACCAGAACCAGGTCACTAATCTATTGCCCCAGGATGGAGTTACAGCACCTATTTAGTCAAACAAGTCAATAATCAGCTCATTTCTTTCCTTCTTCTGAAACATTTAAGTTAATTATTTTGTTTAATAAAGCTGGTATGTATCTTCCTACTTTTAAGAAACAGAAATTCCTTATGTTTTTAGAAGCATCAGTTTTTAAAGAACACTGAAAAATTGAAAGGACTTTGTTACTTCTATAAATGAAAGATAGCTTGAGAATTTGGATTTTGTTTGTAAGGTATCTTTAAAAACTAGATTTAATACAGGCAATCACAAAGCACAATCTGCATTGTGCAGTCAGTGCATAGCCAAACAGTAATTTTGTGAGGTTTGGCACAAAATGCGGTAAAAAGAAGCTTTTCTGGAGATTGCCAGCATCTCCAAATCCATTTTAAAAGCATAATGAAATAGCTTCCTTTTCTATTCCTATTCTTTCAATAAAAGGGAAAAAAACTTTTCCACATGCAATGTGAGCTACTGTTCCTATTTTAATCACAGGGATGGGAATGTAGGGCAGTCTTACTGTTGCAGTCAGTGGATATAAAATCACACTTCTGTGGCAGGACTACACCGCACATTAAAAGAGGGCAGGGATGCCCAATCCAGCAAGGCTGAGCTGAGCTGTTTAGCCTGGCAATGCATGTTTACTGAGCTGGTAAGAAGCTACGGATCTAGAGAAGGGAAACTGAAATGATTAAAGATAGAGCAGTTGCCTACATAAAGAGACAAAAAGCTACAACTTCTCAGTTCAAAGAAGGAAAAACGGAAAGGGGTGTCATGGTTTTAAGCCCAGCTGGAAGTAAAGCACCATGCAGCCATTTGCTCAACCCCCTTCTTCCCCACAATGTGGTGGAATGGGGAGGAGAATCGAACATAAAACAGGTAGGTTGAGAGAAGAACAGTTAAATAGGGAAAGCAAAAGGTGCACACACAAGAAAGGAAACACAAAATAAATAAATGCGCCACTTTCCATGAGCAAGCAGGTGTTCAGCCATCTCCAGGAGAGCATAGCCCCATCACGTGTGACAGTGACCTGGTAAGAGCAACACCATTGCTCCAAATGTTCCTCCCTTCCTCCTTCTTTCCCCAACTTTGTATACTGAGCATGATGACATATGGTCTGGAGTATCCCTTTGGTCAGCTGGGGTCACATGTACAGAGTGTGTCCCTTCAACCTCCCCGGCACCCCCATTCTCCTCCCAGTGCAGCAGTACAAAAAGCAGAAGTGGCCTTGGCTCTATGTAAGCCCTCCTTAGTAATAACAAAAATATCTCTATATTATCAACTCTGTCTTCAGCACAAATCCAGAACATGGCCCCATACCAGCCACTGTGAAGACAATTAATTCTACCCCAGCCAAAACCAGCACAGGGGGCTATGATGAAAACACGAAGGTGCTGGCGAGTGAAATAAATACAGTCTATCAGTCAACAAATTCTGTGGGACAAAAACGAGATACCAGCCAACGAAACTCAGAAAAACAGTAGGAGAATATGGCATCATCATGTTCATGAAGGGATTAGACAAATTCATGGTCAAAAAAATCCATAAACAGATACTAAAGAGAGATGGTCATGGATGTATCCTCTAGCAACAAGCATCCAGTGATTGTGGATGCTGGGAGACAACCAAGAGAAACGGCCAGGGCTGCTCTTCCCAGTGCCAGACAGAAGAGAGGGCTAGACAGACGACTGTTCTGCCGCACAGGGTGCTCCTTATGCTCACACTGGTGGACATACACGCTCTGGTGTAATCGAAGCGTACCTACACGATGATCTGTCACATGGCACAGATATGTGGGATTTTCCCTGAAGCAGAAAGCTCAACTATGAGCTAGATTTAAAAGATGTTTGCAGGGGAGTTCTGTGTACCAGTTGCAGAGCAGAATGAAGTACTGCCATTTTGCAGAGTGCAAGCCAAAATATGAATTGACCTGGCTTCAAAGAGGCTGATCACTTGTACGCCATGGTAAGACTGATTTTTGCCCTAAAGAAACTAAACCCAAACTGCAATTTTATCTTGTCTTTTTTATACAGAGGACACATAACCAATTTCACTGGTTGCTATCTGCAGAATCTATGCCCCGTGTTAACCCTGAGGTAAAAATTCAAATAGAGCTTTCTAGTGACATTCCTGCTGCCTATGTGTGACTTTGAGAAAGACAGCTAATTTTTAAGAAAGCATGTTCAGGAGCTCTGGATCTGGCTACATTAGTACCAAATTATTAATCTTTTCTGTAAATTTACTGGGAATTTTGTCTATTCTGTAGTACCATAAATTAAGTAAGGCTTTCTAAGATTGACCTAAGTGGCACTGCTGAGAGTTTAGACCGTAACTTCTTCATTCCTTATTTTCTCCTATCTGTAATATGGAGACTCCACAGGTTGCAGAACTTTTGCTGTTATTAATGTTTATACAGTGCTCAGAAAAAGAACACCAGACAAAGGAAAGATATTATTTCTTTTATAAAAGTTTAGGGACTTGCCTTGTTTGTTTTTTTGTTAATTCCCACTTGACCTTTCAAAGAGGTGAAAGCTGAACTTTCTGCTATTCCTAAATATCATTTCAGGTCTTATGATTTAAAACCTTTATTATCTTTGCTTTAGCATTAGTCATCATTAATGGCTAAAGCACATACATCCCATCTGATATTTTGAAATTGAGGACTAGACATTTTTAAAACAATGATGGCTAGGAAACACACATACTTTAGCCATACTTTATGGGACCTCAGAACTTACAGTAACTGGATTTTAAAATAGTAATTTCAGCAAACTCCTGTGGTACATAGTAATTCAAGAGCAACAGTTTCCTTCCTTATCATTTCTTGTGCTCACCCTCTCTTTTCTCAAGTAACCAGCTGACTCACACTACAAAAGCCACGTAGTTATAGAGGAAGCCCTGGATATGGCTGTGGGTGTATGCAGCACCTGTACACTCTCACAGCTCAACAATGACACAGCAGTTCCGCCCCCAAAAAAGCACCTTTCCAGAAGACACAGTCTTCTAAGGAAATACAGTATATTTTGTAGGCTACAGCTTCAGCAGATGCAATTATGAATAACTGCAACCTGTTAAATTTTTTGAATACTATGTTGCTTGAAGATAAGTGGTTATCTGGCAGTGCAGAAGTTCAGTTGTCAATCAAGAGTTAGATAAGCAGAATGTTTCAGCCTATCACATTGTTTTTAAAAAGTAATGACATGATGACAGTAAAGAAACTAGCACAAACAGTTCTGACATCATAAGACAACTACAATAAAGTCAGATACATCAGCATGACCATTTTTAACAGACTGTTTAACATGACAATTTTTATGTAAGTAAAATTTGGATTTCAGGAATGCATTACTGGCTGTGCAAATTTTTAATGATCTGTAAAATCACATTCAGCCACATAAATTATTTATATGTTTGTATACAAAGAACCAAATCTTGAAAATGTCTTTGTAATACATTTAAAGAACCACTTTGTTGATAGCATTTCTTGATAGCAAAAAATGGGTATTATTTTTAGAAGAACTGATGATCAGATTTTATTGCTCATTGTAAGAAAAATGCAAGGTGACATTGCCTTCTGAAAGAAACTTTAGCATAAAGGTTATTATTCAAACTTATAGTCAATATATAGAAGAAGTTGCTTCTTCAGGAGACTTCACCTGCATAAAGTCACTATATCTTGCCATTAGAACTCATTGACAAATGTATTTAATTTATGTTCAGTGTAATGGAACGACTCTGTCACTGCTTCCCATTTGGACAGTTATTGCCACTTAGGAGTTTTAAGTCACTTTTAACCTTGGACGATACTGATTTTTCCCTTTGATGGTCCCTGGACCAAGAAATTATAGCTTGGTTGCACTCAGCACTTTTGTCTTTAGTGCCCATCTTCTTCTTGATTAATTTATGTATTTCCCAAGGTATATGTTCTCAAAATAAGCTCCTTTAATAAAGGAAATGGATGATTTCCACGCTCTTAGTTATTTGTTGCCTTAATGTTTTAAATATCTTTAAATTTCTCTGTAATTTTTTCCATGCTGACATGTTTGTCAGTGCTAACTAACATAATGTATTTGGCCATATATTCTCATATTTGGCCCCTAACCTTTCATATCCATCAAGAATATAAATGCATCATAAATCTTCTGTCTGTTACAGCATATCACTCCTTTTATTTGTAAGCTGTTGGGCTTTTCCTGTTGTTGGTATCTTAGGGTATTCATTTTCCTACATACTGGTAATACCTTTTTGAGGGGGACAAACACGTATATAAGGAATACAGTCCTGAAAGGACAACCTCAGGCATCACCCTAATAAGGCTCAGGGAGTAACTAGCAAGGCTGAGCATTCAGCAGGTTTTAAAAGCAGTGTGCTAAAACCACTAATAATCCAGACTGGGCCTTACAGAAGGGAGGAAACATCAGCAGTTTCAGACATGTAAGTATACATGCAGGTATTCAGGATATTATGTACTCCTCCAGCCAGACCTATTGAAATTTTGAGAACTCTCTGTAATACAGATGTAATAGTTATATCTGAAAGCAATGTATGCAATGACATACATTTTGTGGTTTAGAAGAAGAAACAAAGAAATCAGTTGACCAAGGACGAAGTGCTTCTTATCAAAGTGAAGTGATTTCCCCATTAATATGCCCCAGTTCCATACTAGAGAAACTATAGAATGTTTCTGAACTTCTGCTGCTGCTTCTATTTCTTAAAAAAAAAAAAAAATTAAGAGATATTTTAATAAAAGGACTGACCATAAACAAGAATTTTTTACTAATAGGGTTTTTTTTTAAAATACTGAACTAGCAGAAAATTAGGAAAAGAAATTAAAATACCAACAAAAAGGAAGAGAAAGAAAAGAGAAAAAAATAAGAAAACAAGAAAAGAAAGAAGGAATACTATATACAGAAGAAGATTCTGTAATGAAAATAAAATTGGTAGCTATTATTTGGCAGACACGTCCTGGAGAAGGTGACTACTCAACAGCATTGTAACACTGCTGTTTAGTCATATGTCCAAGACTGCTCATTAGCATTCCCAAGCATGCATCAATTTGAAAGTGTCTTTCTTTCAACTCGTCAATATGGAAGACCCAAAGTGCACTTTATTTGTGTAATAGGTTCTTTCAAGATGTTGAAAATCAGTTTTGGCTCTTCTGGTTATATTCAAGTGAGATCCACTCAGAGGGGAAAAAAAGGTTTCTTTTTGCTAAATAACAAAAGCCTAGAGTGCAAAGAAATAATGTGTTCTGGATGGATTGCTTTAAGCAGTGACAAGAAACACATGGTCTTCTCAGACACTGAGTCTGATTCCCAGGTTCAGCAGATATCCCCAACTGAACACTTTTATATAACATAATTTCTCTTGCCAAGAATATATTTTTACATGATTAGTATATTTATCAGCAAAATATGCAGTAATTCTAAAGACTGATGAGTCCAGTTTCATTCAAAGTACAAGACCAACTTTTTAAAACTTTTCTGCTCTAACAGGAGCTGTGCAAGCCTCCTTCCTTTCCCCACTTGCCCAGTAAATATTAGTAGTGTAAAGGAATGGGGCTCTGGGAGGAGACAATTCAGTGTATGTTTTGATAACCTATATTTGTACCTCACTCCTTCTGTTGTGCTGTGTTCAGATGCTATGTGTTGTCATTCATCTTACATCATATGGTTCTTAGGAGCTAGGAAAGAGTGGATACCTATTTACCAGCAACACGGAGTCTCTCTCATAAGAAGATACATCACAGAATCGTAGAGTCACCCGAGCTGGAAAGGACCAGGTTAAAGACCATCTAGTTCCAACCCTGCTACCACACAGGCAGGGACACCTTCCTCTAGACCGAGTTGCTCAGAGACCCATCAAACTCAGACTACAACACTTGAACAGAAATCTCCTTCTTTGGGTATGAGAATGGTTAACAATCCAACTTTTAGCAGCTTTCCAGTGTATATCTCATCATGTGTTCCAAGAAAAAGCAGTTTGTGGATGTGAAATTTAGCAAAATCATAAAGCATTGATAGAACAGTAAATATAAGGGTTCTGTAGCAGGTAAATTGCAACTGTAACCAGCAGGGGCTTTAAGTTGTACTTTATAAGGCACATTCACAGCTATTACTGCCTAATTTGCCTTCACTCAACTGGTTAAAGGTAGTTTTAAAACACAACAGATTTTTTTCCCTTCCATCCCAGACTGCTGTAAAACTGAGCAGCAATATTTATATACCTTCCAGGGCTGTGACAAGGCTTCCCTAATTAGATATAGACTGGTTTTCAAACAGGGTGACTCAACCACTTCTCAGTCTCTCCACACCTGCCCTGCAGAACCTTCTTCCCTGGATTCTCTCTTCAGGGCTGTGGTGAAACAGCGAAGCAGGACTTTCAGAGATCTTGCTTTCCTTTACGCTGCAAAGTATTTCAGATCGATTATTAGATCACTTAGCAATGGTACAACAATAAACAGGGAACATGCTTAGAGTTGGCATCAATCAACATATGTTGCATGAGGCCAAAGACCTGAAAAAGCCTACAGCTTTGTAGCTTTCTTAGTTTCTTCCTGGAGACTTCGGCATGCGCTTTTCATCCAACCTTGTTTTCCCATGCTGTCCTCCAGCCTCTTGGAACATTCTCTTACTCCTTATGCATATTGCAACAGGTTTTCAAGGGGAATGTGAAGGTGCATGCAAGACCTCCTACTCCTGTAGAGTGTAAGAAGAATTTTAAAAAAAAGGCCTGTGAAACCTCCATTGCTTGGAAGAGAGAAAAGGAAATCTCAGTGAGGAAACCCTTTGTAGGCAAGTTTAAAATGCATGGTTTGATCTACTTCCAGCACATTTATTCTTATGTATCTCAGTTATTCATTGCAAAGTAAGTTTAATTGGATATAGGGTAATATTTTCCCGTCTTAGAGAGGGGAAAAAACTGGTTATTTCCACACTTAAGCCATATGCAAAGGTATTTTTTCTCAAAGGCTGATACAAGAGGAAATAATTCCTACAGTTTCAGAACTGCACATTTGTGCAGTTGTGAATCATTCCTGCCTTTAACACTTGACAGCATGTAAAGTAGATGGACTGGTTTTTTGCTCATATTCACTACATATCTGCTTCCCCCTGACAATACAATTTTGGCTTCATAATAAATCCCTGCTGCAAATCATCTTAAGAATTCTTGTCCCATAATTCACCCAATGCTTTTTGACCTTGTTAACTACAGATTTTAGAGTAGGAGATTGAAATAAATGTCAGTCTTGCTGATGTGGCTTTATTGTTTTTTCCCAAGAAGACAGCTTAATATGCTCAGACCACTGCAAGTGGGAATGCTTCATGAATTCCAAGAACAATAATTAATTTATTTTAGTAATGAAAAGCAAAACAGTGTGACAATAACTTTTTTCCTGTATGCTAATGAAACTCTTAAGATCTGTAATGAAACACTGTTAAATATGAAAGGAGGAACCAGATGAAATGCACGTTACTAATAATTTGGTGTCCATTAGATTGTCATTGCTGAGCTTGATCTTAAAAAACTGCAGCGTGCTGACCTGGCAACAATGAAGGGAAGCATGCTTTTTACTTCATTGCTGCCAAACTTGAAAAAATGCATTTTGTACCTAGATAAGTTACTTCATAAAAGTCCTGCTTTTCTCCTGCTGAAGTCAATACGCAAATTGCTATTGTCAAAAAGAGCCAGAAGGTGCCGTAGTAAAAGCTTTTTAGCAATTGGACTTGAATGACAATAGGTAAGGAGCCAAACATGAACTCAGACCTTTTGATTCTTTTCTGTATGCATTAACGGAAGAAAATACTATAGGGGAAAATATTTTTCTTATTTATACATCCTTTTTTCTTAATGGAAATAGAGGCTATGAGGAGAAAAGTTGGTATCTTGGAAGGCCTACAGGTACCTGGTGCCTACAGTACTGAAATGTCCTACAAGAATCAACTACACTGGAGACCACACTTCAAAAATAGTCATAACCATAAAAGAATGCTGCATAGGATTCTGCTGATGGGAAATGCGATAAGGTTGGAAACACTTGGGACACTTGTAGAAGGATAGTACTTTAAAAAAAAAATTGAAAATCCAACTATATAATCACAGTACAAGCCTGCTGATGCTGATGTTGACTGCATCAGAAGCCTCTACAAAAAAACCCTAAGGCTGTCACTGAATTTTATGGAGTGTAAGATTACAGATAAATATTCCTATTTGGAGGAGTTTGTAGGTGGTTTTGACACACAGTGAATGCTGGAGACAGAACACGTGAAGCAAAGAAAGGAAGAAGTCCTCCCCTTCGTGCTGTATGAGATCAGAGCTACCAAGGACCGTGTTTGGTCTCCTCACATTCATACCAATTTCCAGACATGATGCTGAGCTGAGCATCTGAGATTTCAGTGGATCTTCTGAAGGATTTAAGAGATTCTAAATTAGTTAATACCTGCCAAGGTATCTTGTTCCTTTTTGGAAGCAATTTCATGTGATTCTAAGTTGTCATTTGCTAAGTGAAAGTGATTCATGATGCATTGAAAAGGAATTTTAAAATAAAATCTTTATGAATTTAATGCTCATGAGAGCAAATTACGTAAGTCAGGCATGATGCAAACGGAAGTAAAACAGAGCAAACTGTCCCAGTAAGTTCTGGTTATCCTCCTTGTCCTGAAAAACAAAATTCTGTAGCATTAGCCTTAAATTTCTCATGAATAAATCCAGACTATCTGCATTTGCTCAGGCTACAGGAAAAAAGGGGTTGTATTCAGTCTTTATGTTCAGTCTCTTTAATCAGTTTAAACCTGTTTTTTCCTGTTCGATTTGCATCAGTGAATTCAGAGGCACTGAATTAACAGAATTGATTTTAAAATAGATTTCAATTAAATCATGTAATTTATGACTTTAGAAAAGGCATACTTGGCTTAACATGTAAAGGCAGACATGGTAAGTGCATTGACACACAGCTTTTTTTCAAGACATATGACAGGCATGTTAAACATCTAACCTTAAGGTGCAAACATTCCCTCTACTTTTCTGGCAGTAACTTTCCAGAGACAGAGCTACAGTGGCACTATTTGATCCTGTGTAATTCTTGACGTTCATTTTACCCTCCCTAGTGCTTTTGGGTAGGCCTGTGATGCTTGAATGGACTCTTCTCTCATGTCATAGAGAATTATTATTCTGTATTCTAGGTCCTGTATAAGAGCAGGCATGGTCTGTGTCTGATTTAGGCAGTATTGCTTCGGTAGTCACAAGGAAATAAAGGATCATGATGGTGGTTTATAATTTTGAATTTTTATCTTGAGGCTTAGAATGCAGCTTTATTTATTTGGAATTATATAGAGTTTATATCAGGCTCTTTGAATTTGCAGCTACACTTAGCATGGAAAAACACAACTTTTCTCCCATGTGACATAAATGAAACGTGTAATTTTCTTCTTTGCAGTCCTCACTATAATTTTCTTCCTTTCAAGCAATAGTTATTCTGATAAAACCTTCCCCATTAGTCTTGTCACTGTCTTACTACTTTGCATGAAACTGCTGTATGGCAAAACACCCTAATAGTTTGGAGAAGTGCAGTTCACAAGTTGTTTTTTACATGAAGAAAATATTTCCCAAGAAAACATTATGGGATAATTCACTGAAGCCCTTCAGTTTCAGTAATCAAAAAGAATACTTCCGCTGAAAATGTACTCAGTGTTAATTCAAACATTACCACACACACTCCTTTTGGCAGATGAATCTTCTTTTCTAATTGACAGTGCTAGTTGTATATATATGTCCACATATAACTGTATTATTTCTATTATACTGCCAAAATATGACCTACTTCTCAGGGATAACAATGGCTTCAGGTCAGGCTATTTCAGTTCCAGAGCTGGAAGAAGTGCAGAATGAACATCTCCGTCAGTCAGTCATGGAGACAGCGCAGGGGAACAACGCAGGGAGAGGGGGAGCGGGGTGAACGTGTTATGGTGAACCATGGGAGCTCTTCAGGACATCACGTGATGTTAGGAAAGGATGTTCTGACTTTGGCTTGGCACCTAGCTCCAACCTTAGTCCTTTCTTCAGTACTTCATGCAACCACACTTTACCTTTGAAAACAAACACAAGCTTTCTGCTCACTTTAAGTCTCCAGAGACTTTGACTTCCTCACCATCTTTGTACGTACCCCTGCCCACACCCTCTGTGCGCCTGTGATGCTTTCAGCCAGCAAACTGCAATTACTGCTGGTTTTCAGAAGTCTCCCACTGGTATTGTTTTTCCTGGTCCCAGCAGCCAAATTGGGAGGCAGCAGGTTCAAATTTTAGCAGGGTTCACAGAGGAGAATTATGCTCTTTTGCACATTATTTTGAATTAGGCAGGGGGGATTTGTTGCTATGGTGTTTTTTCATCATGCTTTGGTACCTCTTATCTTTGGTAACTTCCTCTCTTCTTTTTTTTTCTTAGCAGCTTATATTTCCTTGTTTTATCAAACCACTTGATATCATTTGATGACACTTGTCATTCCTAATAGGCTTCTATACACGATCATATCTTCACAATGAAAAAGTGGAACACAGCAGTAGCCAATAAAAACATAGTAGATGACTCGTGTTGAGATAATATTCCTTTGTTGTCAAAAGAAGCAGGCAAGCACTACTGCTTCTTTCAAGCAAAAGGATAGGGTCTTCAACCTAAAGAAAATGAATTGATAGAAGGAAACCAGGCTGATTTATTCTTGCTTAGTCATAGGCTGTCTTGCTTTCAGTATGCCTGCAATTACAGAACAGTGTAATTTGGAGAGGTGCACAACAAATGATTCTCTAAACAGAAAAGGAGCCCATTACATTTAAAAACATATAGCAATACTTTAGATATTCAAGAAAAATTTCAAGCAAGTTCTTCAAGTTGTTTACTAATTTTAAAAATCATTATATGGATAGTTACTAATTATGCACTTTGAAAAATGAAAGCTTTTTTGGTCTTCTTGAAATTTCAATGGCACCTGAAACAAGTAATTTTACTCCCCTCTTTGTTTCCTAGAACCTATATGATACAAGTGCATTGCAGATAAATTTTGTCCGTGGACTTCTGCTCTAGCCTTGGTATGGAAGGTTACAGAAATATTCAATTTCATGCTTCTGCTGCGTCAATATTCGCTAACTTTGGCAATTCCATAATTATCAGTGGGAGACGTTAATTTAGAGCCCTGCAGGCATTTCCCAGAGCATTAAAGATTCTTTTAAAAATATGGCAGGGACTTTAATGTATGGAGATCATATCTTCAAAGCTGCACACCACCATTAGTCTTCTCTTAAAAGTCCACATCTAATTAAAGAGTATTGGTTGTAGGAGAAATATGTATGGACACTGTTGCTTTTAATGAAAAAACCACAACAAATCATAAGGGTCATATTTGGGGGCAGGGAGGGGGAGACACTTCTAGCCTTCAAAGTGATAAGGAAAAAAAATGTTCTACATGGTGTTCACTTACATGAACTGTGAAAAGAAACAGAAATGAAACTGGAAACTGTTAAATGCAAAACCAGTCAATAGCAAGATAATGACACAACACAGTGAAGAAAGATTGGTTTTTGTCCCTCCATCATGCTGAGGCTTAAGTTTATTTGCTAACAGCGATTAGACAACAGGTGGAATCTAACAAGTATGATTCACAAGGAGTGTATGGTGTAAACATCCAGTCTTTCTGCATGAATCCACCCATGGATTAAGCCACAACAGAAATTATGATTGCAATTAAAGAATTCTCTCCCATCCATAATCAGACCCTTAGAAAACATAGACAATCTTCTTCTAATATCCCAGTCTGAAAATGTTATGAACTATAGCAAATTGAGAACAGAGGTGGCAGTCCTTCAAGACCAATTATAGTTCCCACTTCAGCCGTTTTGCTGGAACGGTAAAGTAGTTTGGATGCAAGATTCTTCATATAACTCAAGTCTGCCTCATATCATGAGATGTCTTTGATTGCTAATAGTTCTCTCACTGAAAAAAGGGTCAAGGCATTTCTGGCTCGAGATTACCAAGAGAGAAGTTTACGATCCGTAGCCAGACATTTTGAGACTAATAATTTGTTGTTTTCAATGAGTTTGCATTTGCTAGACAGATTACAAGATGAAACTACAGCTGTGCCTGTCTCTTCCATAGCAACCAACAGAGAGTTCCCCACCTTCCCCAAAAGACTCCACTTCTCTCAAGCTGATCACACTCACAAGAGGCAAAATTCAATACTATTATGAGCAAGCTTGATTTGGTAGCCAGGGGTTTGGATGCAATGTTCAGTGTGGGGATGGCAACCTCTTGCTTTGGTTCATTTGTCACTGTAATAAAAGCAAAATGAAATTTGCCAAATAATCAAACAAACCTTTGCAAAGAAACATTAAGGAACATAATTGTTGATCAAACTTTCTTCTTGGTGTAAAATTAATCCTGAGGAAACCTAGGCATTTAGCAAAAGCCAGCCACAAAGTGGCTGTGATTGTTCTTTTCTGTTGTCCTAAGACTGAATTAAAATAAGACCTGGAACACAAAGCCTTCCTGAAGCTTCATTTGGAAGAATTTTTCTTCATATTCGTGATTCACAGGAGAGTTAGTATTTCTTTTTTAGGCTGTGTAATACATGCAAGTGAGAGCTTTGAAAAAACAGTAATAAGGCATTTTCTTCTGACAAACTCTGGAAGTTTATAAGTAGGGATCATGTCAGGACTCTGCGAATTTTAATCTGGTTTGCATCCTATAAAAATAGCAGTACTTCATCTCTTATGAAGCTTTACTGTTTTATATTTCTGGTATAGACCGAGTTGTTAAGGAGAGTGTTTAAGGAGAATCATTTAGTGCGACTGTAAAGAGAAATGTGTTCTCTGTGAACTGAGAACATGAACAATTTGAAGACAGAATAATACAGCCAGAAAAGGCAAAAACCTGAAAGTGATTAAGACAATTATGAATATTCTCTCCCCAAAGAGACTACAAAAACCAGCAGCATCTTTACATATAATTACTTTTACATTATTGTGGCATTTACTATCAAAGGAGCTATTTTCTCTTAAAAACTGTGAAGAGAAATTACTTCGTCTACCACTGAAAAGACATATTCAGTTGAAGGTGTTGTCTACCTGATAATTTTTAAGATAGGAAAAATTGTGTAACTGAATACTAAAACTGTGAGAAAATTTGACAGTGCAGGTGCTGATGGATGAATATTAAAGGACATTATGTTTATAAATAAATGAAAAATAAATGTTTACAGCTGATGCCCAGCTCATATACCAAATATGCAGCAAGGAATGCTTTAGAGACCATGCTATATAACATCTTCATTATATGATATTCAAAATTATAAAACCTCTTCAACATTTTTTTTAGCAGCTCAGATAGGTCTCAGGAGGTGGATACCTCCTTGAATACATGGAGATCTTGAGATAAGTCCTCAAGAGAGAGTTCTTGGTCCATCTGGCACCTGGAAAGGTCTTTCTGCAACTAGACTTTTAGAACTAGCATGTATGTGTTCACGTGCAACTGTGTGTTCTCCAAGGGTGACACAAACCAGAGAAGAGAAGAGCACTTCCACGAACAACTTTAATTATATGCTTTCACAATCTGCTTCTTATGACCTCAGTCACCAGTATTTATGATTTCATGAATCTGTGAGACAACAAACTAACGGCAAAGTAACGAGCGAATGAGAAGTTCTAGCCGAAGAAGCACAATGATAAAGCAGTCACTCCAGTCAGGGGAGGGCCACCAAGATGGTTAGGGGGCTGGAGCACGTGGCATACAAGGAGAGGCTTACAGAGCTGGGTCTGCTCAGCCTAGAGAAGGTGGCTCTGGAAGGACATTATGACTGCATAGTACTAGTTAATAGTTAAAAGGAGGATGTAGGTTAGATGGAGACAGACTTTTTTGGAGCTACACGATGAAAGGGAAAGAAGGAATGAATGAAAATTACAGCAAGTAAAGCTGTGGTTAAATATAAAGGAAAAGCTTTTCACAGTAAGAGCAGTCAAACACTGAGAGATATTCCCCAGAGGGACTATAGAATCTGTATCCTTGGAGATGTTCAAACTCAGCTGGGACAAGGGCCAGATTAACCCAATGAGTGGGACATTGAACAAAACAGCCTCTAGAAGTCCTTTTCACCCTGAACTATTTTATAGTTGTATTAATGCATAAATTACTCAGGGGTTGCAACTATAACATGAGATGCAAATTTTTTTTTTGGAAGAATGTTGCATGCATATGTATACATGGTTCATAACCGTATAATGTTCTAACTTAAAACCCTAACTTAGAATTCTAAAGCTTGCTGACTGTGACGTATTCATGGCTCTTTCAAATTTGCTGGAAAAAACCTCTTTCCTTGTGGAAACGGACTTGAACATACCACAAAAAATTCTTAAACTCGGAATAATTTCTAGCCAGGTAACAAACTGCAATTAATTTCAGTGATACAAACAGAAAAATGTTATGAACTGAGGTAGATAACCAAAGATGTCTTGAATTGCATTGAAAATGATAATTAGTTTCCAACAAAAAAAAAACCCTGAAGCTTTTCACAATTGAATTACAGTGGAAATACACAGATGAGAGAAAGCAGCATAATATGCTAATTGAAATTATATTTTGTCTAAAATTTCTCTTAAACTAAAACACTTCTTCATTCTTCTCATGCAACTTATCTGTGACTACCAAAAAACAGTCACTCAGGTTTGACATGACTGTGGTCCCTCTTCTACCAACGCTGGTTAGTACATGACAGTACCTCTTAACTCTGAGGAATACACATTCCTGCCAGGAAATCTAGTCTAAAAGCAAAACAGCACTACCAAATGCCAGTGGTTAGTGGCACTGTCCTCTCCTTGGTAATGCAGTTCAGAGCTGCAGTAGCTCAAAATTAATTCCTTCTGCCTGCACAAGGACTGGAAATGAAACAATTTAGTTTAGGAACATCCAAATATTTTATTTCCATTTTAAGTATTTTTTAGTCTTTTTTAAGCATTTGGATAGTAAGTTTCAGTTTAACATACATCCAAAAACTACACAAAGTAAAATTCAGGATTTTAGGTGTTAACAGAGGCAGTTCACTTATAATTAGCAGTCAGTTAAACAAACATTTATCCTGGACAAGAAAAATTACAAATTAGCATCCCAGTTCTGTACAAGGGATCTCCTACACTGAAATTGTGTTAGTAGAGTGCAGGAGGACTGTTTCCCTCCCAGCCTCAAACATCTATCCCAAAATAAAGGTATTTTTGAGGTGGTTTTTTTTCTGTAACTGCCATCTAAAAAAAACCCTAAGTAACATAAAAATGAGTCCATTTCTATAGAAATAATCTTCTTATTATTTAATCAGGTCAGCATCTGAGTCATTCACGAACAGCAGGTTGTAATTCAGTAAGTAGTTCACACATCTCTGAGTTCAGAAAATTCGAAGGGAAGCAAAAGGAGAAGAAAGAAACCCCTTCCCCACAGGACTTAAAAATCACTCTGTCCATGATAAATATCACCTAATTTATGTTAAAGCAGTTAACATCTACTCAATTCCTTAGCTTATTCGGTGCTCACTTACAGGAATAGTTGGGCACCAGTGATGCATTCTGCTAGGCACTGTATAAATCCATAGCAAAAAGAGAGATAACCAGTAGCTTAGAGAAATTTACTGCACAAAGAAATTGTGAAATGAGTTAATTGACATCTGGTAGTATTGTAAGCATTTTCTTCCACAAAGTAAAATGCACTAGAAAAAAGCTGTCTCATGCAGAAATTTTTATATTCATCTCAAAGATGTTTATTTTTGTCCGACTTAAGTTCCTGCCCCCAAGGTTGGGAAAAGTGCCCTTTATTTTTTCCTCACAAGGTGCCTGTCATCTTGGGTAGGTAGGTATGCGCTACACATATGCACACACAGAGAAACATATGCACGTGTGCATTATGGGCGTTTCCAGGTTCACCTTAAAAATACCTCGTAGTTACAATGTTAAGAAAAAGACTATTATTCTAACGTTCCCACAGGGTGATTTTAGTAAGACTATGAAACAGTTGTAATTAGCTGGAGTTTAAAATAAGCAAATGGAGGAAGAAAATTTGCACTGCAGTTTAGTTTGATGTGCAGAATGAGCCCAGACAGCTACAGCATCCTGATTTGTAGAAGAGTGATACTGATTTTCCAGGGAACAAAAATACTCTGTCCAACTTTCTTCATTGCCTTTTAGTTCCTATTCTCCCACCAGTCAAGTTAAATTGAAAAGGACGATGGTCGAAGAGGGTAGGTGGAGGGAATACTGCTGGAGCAAATGGTGCAGCTCAAATTCTCATTCTATCCTCATCTTTTGACTGGAGATATGCATGGCTTTTCAAAATAAAAAGTCATCTTTCTAGAGCATCTGATTGCTTTCTCTTAAGTCACATAACATATTTCCTGCCTGCTTTCATCTACCTTTCTTGTATCAAATATAAATGTGATTCCATCTCTTTATCTGGCACAGAGAGCTCCTACTAATACTTCATCAAGATAAAAAATACTATAAAAGCCAAAACACATTTTCCATATTATTGTTGTAACCTCAGTAACAGCTAAAGTACAATGTTGTTAGACAGAATATCAAGAAAAATGAGATTTTTTTTTCAGATCATTCTGTAACTATTCTCGCTGCAGGGGCATTGGAAACTTCAGAACATGTGTGTTTTGCTGAATAAGGACAATAATGGTGCTGCTAGTCCTGATGTGATTCTAAAAGGTGGTGACAGAGTGTGGCTAGTGAATAAAAAATTGATAGGATAAAAGAGGCCGTGTAACAGAGACTTTATGCAAAATGAAAAACAAATACCATGTGGAAAATCACTGGGTTTCTGCCCATTTCAGTTTCTGCCTTCTGTAAGGCAAAATCACATCGACGAATGACAGAAGTTGGCAGACGTTCACTGTATACTTGCAGTTTCATAGAAAAAAGAGGTGATGCAATATGATCTTCCCCCACTTCCTAAAACCATTGTGTTGCCTTACTGACCATCGCTATATGCAAATGCATTCGCTAGTAATGATTACAAGAACTCCCGAGAGTATCTGATAATTTGTCTGGAAAGGGGTCACTTTACATACCTGTAAGCCCTCTTTGATGTTTTCAGGCTATCTGCTCAGTGAGAGAGTTTCAGCTGACTGTTTCAGGTGAGGTACAAATCCAGCTGCTCATCAAAAAAGTAAAAAAGGCTCTTTCTTGTATCTCCAAGGCCCTGTAGCTGGCCATCAACAAAAGGTGGCTGACAAAGGGCCAGTACAGGACACAGCCTGCAGCCGTAATTGTGGGCAATAGCAGCATTATCCTAAGTGAAGATGGGTATTATAGGTAACTTCTACTCTGGGTCAGAGAGACCCACAAACCAGCTGGGAAACAGAGAGGACAATTCTGAGAGGCCATAAGAATGCTCCTCTAGGAAGGCACCAGGACTGGAACTGTGAATGATCTCCTCAAAGGAAGTTCTGACTCAACCCTTTGCTATGAAGGTACATGTAAGTGGATATTAAGCTACACCAAATGTGAAGAACTGGAAATATTTTTTTTCTGTCAAAAATTTCTGTACTGGTTAAAGCAAAGGTCAGGCATCTTCATAACTGGATTGAAAACTGCACTTAGAGGCTCTGACAAAGCCCTTTTAGAGCAGAAGATGCAAGTGCCTGGGCAGTATGGTTGTCTCACATCCTCATCCCCAGGTCAATGCAGGTGACTTTCCCTGAAAGAAACATCTAGCAGAAAACAGTTTCATAAAGACATGCTTTTGCAGAGTTGTCAAAGTTTTGTATACACACATTTTCTATTTTTAATGCCCAACTCCTAATATTTTAGTTGTAAGAGATGGGATGAGTTAGGCTATTTATATTCAGCCACGACTTTTGTCTCATTACACTGACAATAAAATTGAGTTTGTAAAGATATTAACTTACCCAAAATACAAGCTGTAGTTGCTAAATATTTGACTGCAATGGGCATTTTGAAACAAGAACAGACTTGTTTAAGACCAGAAGAAAGGATATTGTAGTGAGATGTGTGATAGACCTCTGTGGTAGACTAACACACCTACGTTTGAACACTTCTTTCTCAAGAGAGCTGACCAGGTAAGTATTTAGATTTTTATGAGGGCACTGGTGTCCCTGTTTTATTACAGATCCACTGAATTAATTTGCCTGTTTGATGGATCCGGATCTAAATCTGACAAAATCCATGGGGAAAAACAAAAAAGAAAATATGTATAAGAGAAGAAAATAGAAAATTCAACAAATCATTTTAGAAACACTTATTTTCTTAGTCTGAGGTTGTTTGGAACATGATCAATCTGGTAGAAGGTAGCAAATTATAAAGCAGGACTGACTGGTGTTCAAGAGATGGGAAGTTCTGACTGAGCACTGTTGGCTGAGAGATCAGGTGGCAGCAGGGAACACAAGATGTGTCCACAAGCAGTGATGTTCAGAATCTTAAAAGTGATGATGGAGTGAACGTCAATCACTTACACGAAAAGCTATAGCCCATTTTCCTTATCATATTCACAAAAAACCACGTGGAAACTTCATATTTTCAATCTCCAAGTCCAACCTTATTATACAGGGACTGTCACACTGAATAAATCAGAACTGTTTAAAACCCTGTAGGCTGTTCGCACAACTCAAGGCCACCTGTTCTTGGTTCTGGTGCCTCTCTGTGACTAGCTGTAAACACAGCACTCCGAAGGTCAGCAGCTGTAAGGCTTGGCGGCGTGGCTGCCCTCAGTCACATGCAGTCCTAGTCAGATTACATTACTGCTCACACAGCGGCCTTGCAGCCCCTCCATGAATAAATGTTCTCGGCAGGCAGCAGCTCCACATTCTGAGAGAGCACATTTACAAAGCAGTCACTTACTCCACACTTATTTCTATGTATGAATATATAATCAAGGACAGAAAGATGAACAGTGGTGCAGTTTAAAAGCTACAGTAAGAATCTGTGCCACAGGCAGCAGCAAGGCAGCCTTTCCACCTAGGTTTCTGAATGCTTTGTTGTAAACATATAAGGTAGGACAGCGATGGAGCATGTCTCTTAAATGCACTGCCCCAAAGCAGGGCAAGAATACACTTAGTTCTTAACAAATGAACTCCTGTCACTGGAACTAACTCTGCAGCAAAGATAGATTTTTAGGCTATGTTTTCACCGAAGAACTGACACAACAGAGTGGTCATACCACAGACTATGCCTTCAGCAGAAACAGAATGATTGTGCAATCAACTCAAGTTAAAAATATGCTTTAAAAAAATGTTTTTACATATAATTCTACTCAGACCTGAGTTCAGTTATAATGTAATTCTTAGCCTGGAAGAAGACAAAGAAGCAAGGGCCTACCTATGCTAACATTTTTGTTTGCAGAACATCAGATTTCACTTGTTTGTGCTAGATCGTATATTGTGACATGCAAATGGACTCCACCAGGTCTTTGTCCTGCTCCCAAGATGGGAGCACCAGCTAGAAGATTCTGGTGAAATAAGACATTACTTTCTTCATGAGCAGCTAAGCTCATCTGTGACCTGAAACAGAACACTGAAACTCTCTGTGAAGGTAGTTTGAAGCCATAAGAAAGAGATCTCACAGGTGTGCTAATTAAAGTGGTCTTCTCCAGCTGAAAAGTTTAGCATCTAGTGGACCTAAAGAGCAGGGTTTGATCAGCAATATAGCTACAGCAGGTAAAGTTTGGTAATGTGGAAGTAAAAACTGAGAGTACATTTATACCTAACCTAAGAATTCCATAGCAAATGTTAAAGATTTAAGTATTGCTGGCATAGGCTCCACCAGTGAATGCCCTTACTGCCTTTCCAAAATACCTTACCAAGCCTTTTCTTGCTCAGACTGATCTGATGTGAATGTTGGATTCCCGTGCATATGTTATGGGCTTTATTGGCACTGTAAAGTTGGCAAGTGGATACAGTCAGATTCATAAGCACTATCTTTCTGACTCCAGAGCATCTGGATACTGTGGGCAGGCTGTTCAAAGAACATGTAAACTACTTATGCATCAAACAGAAGCAAGATCTGTGCCAATTTAGCATGTGGTTTTTGAAATGCAAATTAAAAGGTTGAAGATGGGCTTCTGAAGCATCCTGGTGAACGTGAAGATGTCTGAAAGAGACTTCTTTGTCAAGCGATCCAAACACTGTCATTCTAGCAACCAGATCATGCAGTCCTGAAGGGTGCATAGGGCCTGGGAAGGCTGTTCTAGATCCTTCCCCATCTATGCCACGCCTGGTTGGCTTTTTTACCAGCGGAAAGTTTTAACATATTGCTGGCGTCATTCATTATTGAAGTCTTCAGAGAAATACAGACCCGTGGACATATTGGTAACGGACTTCTCCACCCTACTGCTGGTCTTCATTACTACCCATGTCTTTCTGCCTTGGACAGGTCTTTTTACTCACTTGTGGTTTAGCTTTTGATGGCTGACCTTCTCAACCTCACCCACAATTTTACATTTGACTCATTATCTGGTGCTTTACATCTTCAGGTAGTTAAGACCTATTATGCTGATTTGTTGAGAAAATACACTGCCAGTCTACTTTTGGTAATTTCTTGTGATATTTAACCAATATTCTCTTACCCCTAATGTCTCTAATGAGCTCTGCTTCACCATTTGTTATCTTCTATACAGCCAAAAGAGCAAGTTTCCACTTGTCTGTATCACATTTATTCTCCATTGAAAATATAACTGCTACTTTTTCTATTCTCCAACCATATAGTAACGGTTCTTACACAAAAGATTTGTTAAAAATAAACAGTATTTACTTTTAAAGCTCATAATGGCATTTCTATCAAGGTTGGTGGAAAGTATCTACACCCATTTTCTTTGCGTTACCCTCTAGCTTTGCCCTGCCAGTTCATATCACAGTTCAGTTTTAGAAGCAAAAAATTATTTGTGCTACTAAAGGCATGATGCCAAAACTTGTATTTTCCTCCTAAGGTAGGGAACTCTGGGTATCTCTGTTCTCTTTTTACTTGTATTGCTGGAGAACCTTTTATTATTTAGATATATTTCTCAAATCCTTTCTTGTCTCTGCCCTTTTTGACCTCTTAAGTGTTTCTTTGGTAATCAGGCCTTATTCCTCTCTAAACAGGCTTTCTCCTTGTTCCGAAGTGTCCTTCATGAAGCAGTCAGTCAGCCAGCCAGCAGAACTGTAGCCTGCAGGTTTTTTAACCCCTGTGTTGTTTGTAATATAAATCCTAGACAGTTTTACATCCACTGACTGTAGGGAATCTAAATCTTCCTTCACATGCGAGTCCTGGTGTCCTCAATGTGACTCTTAATACTGAGAAATATCTTCAGTTTATCAAAGTTTATCCAAGTTTCTCCTCTTGAGAGAGAATACATTTTGTAATAAAATTTGCTTTATCTTTCAACGCAATTTTTTTTGGATCTGTGAGTATAAGATGAATCATGTCTTTATCATACAACCCAAGGTTATTTGCCATGTAACAGCCGTGCTGCTCTCCCACGCCAACTCTCAAAGCTCCACCTCTTGATTCATGAACAGCTTGACCACCAAAATTAAGGAATCTTTAAGAAGCAATCAACTTTGTCCTGTAAGATTTGGCATTGCAAATCACTGTCTTGCAGGCTGGCCAGCAGTGTGCTTTAATGTTGAGGGGAACCATGAAACAAGAGGAATGACTCCGCCATCAGATTTAGGAACTCCGCTGTTCTCTAGACCATTTGCTGGAGATTTTTTAGTTCTAATAATGTACCACACATTAGGCATTTTGTTGTCAGAAAGAGAATGCATAAGGTGTTGCTTTTTTTTACTATCTGTACTGACTTCAAAGCTGAAAATGACTGTTTTTAGAGCTTTATAACTACTTCAGCTTTTTAACACGTGAAATGGAATTGTCCCCTCACTTTGTGAGAGACAAAAATTTAAGTAATATCAATTAATTGCTGTTATTATTTGTGACATGGCTGGATAAAATATTTCCAAAAATTGTATAGAAATCCTTTATTTGATAAAGACATGCCGTTATACTTGGTTCAAAATAATTATTTAGATTATTGACAAAAACTTTATATCTTGTGTTTGCAAATTTTTATGACAATATCACAAATCTACAAAATTTCAATTAACCTTAGTTCATATACTTTCAGCAGCTATTGCTTTGTTTCTAAAGTCATGAATACATGTGGTAAACAAGGGGTAAGGAAACACTCATTTTTAATTAAAAATAAAATGTGCTCCTCAGCCAGTCATCTCAGAAAATCTTGGTGAGACGAATTTAAAATATCTTTTAACTCTGCAGTGATATTTAACTTTACTTGACGGTTTTCAATACAGCAGCATTTACCTACTCTTCCCTTTATAATGCAGGCAGCACAGGTAAGTTATGAATTAATCATTAATAGTATGAGTTAATTTTTTTCCCTACTGAAAAAAGGTCTCTATAAACTGCATGTAAAAGGTTACTGAATGCAATTCTTTACTACTTTCATTCGTGTAGCTGTTCAAAACAGATGCGAAGTCTGAAACCAACCCTATTAACATTTAATATTACCTTTGCGCTCTCTGAGCAGTTGATCCCACAAGACACAAGGATTTGGGTAACTTGGGTTGTACAAGATAGGGACGAGTTAAAAAGGTATCTTCTTGTCTGCTGGGAGTGAAGAGAAGGGAGAGCCCATAAGTTTAAAACCAGAGTTCTTAGAAAGATTTGTGGTTAATGGCTGCCAAATAGTACCCTATATATTATTCCACATGCAGTTTTGGCAGCTAACTCTAAAAGCAAAAGGAAAATGAAAATTGAAATTTAAAAAAAGCATCTTTATCAAACATCAGATAATCCTTTTCTAGAAGGAAAGGTTTATTACTGTGAGCATCAGCTCTGCTTTCTCCCTGTTTTTCTGTCAGGCAAAAATCCCAGTCAGTGTCAGCCTAACTGTTTACAGTTCTCCTCCCATTCCCTCATGACCAGGCCTGCTGTGCAGTACTGGAGCTGAAGGTAATCAGTTTAGCACATGAATATGATTTGATTATTTTTGTTTTACATAGGCTATAAACCTGTCCAATCTGTTTTAAAAATCTTTTCAGTGTTCAATTCACTTAGCTTTTGCTGATTGAATTCCTTGCCTGAAATATAGTAAGCAACTGGGGTTAAAAGAGGATAGTAATTTTTATTTTTTCACTTTTAAATGCAAAGCTCTCTTACTTTCTTGAAATAATTCTTCATTAGAAATACAAGGATTTGGTACAGAGGTTCCCATTAGCACTGTATCTGAGATTTTTAATCATGTACCAACGTAATATTACTTTAGTGGATTTTGTATGTGACATTATCCTTCTTTGCAGTTCAGTCATGGTCTCCTGCTGGCTGGCACTGGTGAACAGGCTACAAGGCAGCAGCTGCTGGTTTGACAGCCAGTTCTGTTCAAGGAGATGGTAACTGCAGGGCAATGCATGCCCAATAAAACAAGCTAAAATTGTCAGGGGATCCCTAAACAAGACCCCGCTACACTGAAAAAGAGCCGGTCTCTAAATAAACTCTAAAAGATTTCTAGCAGCCAGGATGCAAGTGGAAGTAGTCTTCCTTTGGAAGTTTACATAATCATCTAATTTAATCCTTCCTGTGGTGTTTCCCAGCCACTGCTTTATTTCTTTGATCATAATCTGCTAGGACAAATGTCAGGAAATATGAGTCTACAAAGTGATGTGAATCTTGTTCCCTATCGGAGATGTGACTATGAACATTATCTTCACAATATTTTCTTTCTCATGTATTCATTTCTGCTCAGTGTTTTTCCAGTCTTTGATGACAGAGAAAAGCAATTACTTTCAAGCTTAAAAACGAAGTTATATTATTCCGACCCTGGTGATGACTGTACTTCAGCTTGCATTTCAAGGTGGAGAAAAGCCAGAGTAGCATGGATATAACCTGTAAGGTTTATTATAATGTGCTATTTGCAACAAACCATGGGTTTTGGCTTTCATATTGTTTTGTACTTGCTGCAGCTCCATCATGGCATGTGTGATGAGACCTACTTGTGTGTTTCTGTCTTACAACAGTAAAACATGGCCATTTCTTGCCTTTCAGTAGCTTTACAGCCTTATGAGCTTCATGAATTAGATTGAATTTAAAAAAAAAAGTCTTCAAAACAATAAATTTATGCCATCAATTACATGGAAGTATATACACATATATAAAACAATATGCATCCATAATGTATTACAGACTATAAATATAGAAATTACCATCAAATAATATTGGGACATCAATACTTTTCCGGTTCTTTTAAACTTTGCATTTGCTAATTTAAAAATAGAAAGAAAGAGAAAGAAACTAAGAAGCATTCCATCACTGTGGAAGCATATATTTTATATCCATTTGACATCTCATGTGATTACAATGCACACTTGAAATCATTACACTAAAGGGAAAATAATGGTAGAATGTAGAAGACAGTAAACCAAACAAGAAAATGTTTTGCTACTGCTAATATTTTGGTGTCTATTAAGTAAGGAGTTTTTCTTTTGTCAGTGAAGTCCTAGCTTGCTTTTAATTAATGTTGCATTACTCTTTTTAATAATAGCATCTATTTAAGATATCATTAATAACAACATCTATTGAAGACACTAAGTCTTAGCATTAATTTAATGGGAGCATTAAACAGCATCTATTATATATTCCCAGTTAAATTAGCATGATGGTTTTTTAATGGATGTTTTAATAGACATTATTAACCAGAATATTATAAAATTAAAACAGAACTCAATGGGTTCTTTGAGTTCCTGTTGTAATACTCTGTGAAGCCATGGATTCTGAAAAATAACAGTGTATGTATTTTTAATTTAAATTAATGGCATTTGGCAAGAGCTCCAACATGCACATCCTTTTATATGGCACAAGTAAAGACAAATATTCATTGAATTAAGACGTGGCTGATCTAAAACCTATGTTACATTTTGATCCTGTGGGTCAAATTCTTTAATAAAGGATTCTTTATAAACATCTATATACAAAGAGGCATAGTTACACTTTTTTTTACTACCTAAAGTGTGTTGAATTTTCCGCTGAAATAATGTCTGAAAATAATTGAGAGTCAACATTTGGTCAGAGAAAAACCCATTCTTTTAATAAATTACTATTTCCCATATTTTTCAAAAAACCTCATTTTCTCTTGTTTGGGAAAGTACACAGTGGGTGTGAAGAGTAAGTCTCAATTCCAACTTCTACACCAGTTTCAAAGTGCAAAGCTGTGAAACTCAAGAGCTCACAGATCTGCCTATTAAGCTCTCATTTCAGTCAGCAAACATTTAGTACACAGGCAGCAGAATCTGAACCTTCTCCTTATTGATTTTCTGTTTGTGAGCCACATTCCTGAAAGTATATATTTTATCCCTGGTAAACAGTATTGTTCACATCAATGAAGAAGGTCATTGGCCATTATCTTTTCATTTCAGCAGCAATTATGATCAATTCCCATTTTCTGTACTGATCTTCATTCCGCTGTGGGAATGTGGTAGACACCTGTCATACATTAAAAAACTTTAGAGAAGAGTGGCTTGTATAATCATTTAGCTGACATTTTGAATATGTCATTAACTCTTACATTTGGGTGAACCTTTCTCTGGAACTCTCTGAGTCCTATACAACCAACCTTCCACAAATAATTGTATAACAACTCAGAGTTAGGCAAGAACTTTTGGCTAAATTTCTTGAATCACCAGTATTTTCTTTGAAATCCTAATGGTCTTACTTGAATACAAATCTGTCATTTCATGCAACAGACAAAGCTGGCAGATCTAATAGGAATTTCCCACTGCACTTGCTTGAGAATATGAATCCAACTTTCACTAAAGGACTAAGCAAACCCCTTCCCATCTCCCAGAAAGACTTGTCAGGAAATGAAAATGAGAATCTTTACTTATTACTTAGCTCTCTTGCTACCTGTCTATATCCATCTGGCACTTTGAGATAAGGTCATGAACAAATGGTGTTTCCAGGTTGATCTGTGTGCATTTAGAAAATATGTGCAATCGGTAAACAAGGAACAAAACTATGAAGGTATAGCCTGAAAGTAGCAAAGCAAACATATAGATCAAGAAAACAAAGGGTTCTGTTGTGCTTTCTAAACACTCAACCTTTTAAAGGTATGTCTTAAACTAATGTGTCTAAAATAATCTTTTGATAAATGAGAGGAGTATTTTTCCTGTAACGGTGAACTTTACACTGCATTCTTTAATGTTGTGAAGAGAAGCTTCTGTTGAAAGAACTTGCCTGGAGGTTTTTTCAAGAAAAGAAGATACTTTTATTTATAATCTCCAGAATTCCCAAAATGCAATGGGGTACAAAGACACTTGAAAGTAGATTATATAATAATATGGGAAAAAGATGTGAATTCCTGCTGTGCTGAGCTGGTTTGATTATACTGCAAAGCCCTTAAAAACTGAGTTTAACATGTCTTTTGGGAGAAAAAGGACTTAAAATAGGCCTTCATAACGGGCCTATATGAGTTAGGAAGAAGCTGGTTACTACATGTGCCAGTTTGCCTTGCTTTTTCTTCTAGTTTGGATGAAAATAGCTCATACTTGTAAATCCAGGGAGAGAATGAAGTAAACACAAGAGTTCAATACTTCAAATAGATGTCGAACTTCTAAATTTCCATTTACCAGCCTTTTCCCTTAAGAAGAGAAAAACTGCTTCAGGCAAGTTCTGCTGCTCCTATTATCTGGGCACACGTCTCTCCTCTTATTTTCCAGGTTTGGACCAGAGAATGGAGGGTTGGGCTATTATTAGGCTAGGCATCAAGGGGGAGTGGGGAACCTCAGTTCCCTCCCCATGTTTCCTGCCTTTATCTCTGGACAAGGCAGAACATCTCTGCAGTGCCAGAGAGAATGGCAGCCCAGGTCTTCACAGGAGTGCCAGCTGGAGTGTAAAAGTTCTGTTAGGCAAGGCTTTTGATAGTCACTTACTAGAAAGGAATGGGTCTATTGAAACTGAGTCTGTTCCTGGAACTGCCACATGGCTCAGGACAGGAAGCAGCGCATGGGGGGCCGGGTACCAGTGTCTCCTCTGCACGGCATGGAAGTAAATCCCTCCCATTCAAGACTTCATTAAATGAAAAAACATTTGTTGGATAGGGGATGCTGACTTCTTGGCTTGCTGAGCAGGATACTTGCCTGAAATGCAGATGATCTAGATCCAATTTTCTGTTCCAACTCCAGTTCCAAATTGGATGGAACAGGGACTTGAACTTGCAGCCTCAATTCTCAAGAGAGTGCCACTAACTTAAAACCTAGTAGCTAGAAAAGCTCCTGGGATTTTTTAATTTTAATTTTGTTACAGGGATTCAGAACTGGAGCCCATAATTGCTTTCAGCTGTAGTTTCATTGAAACAAATACATTCCTATAGAATTTGATTAAAACAGATCAGCATTTTCTGCCAACACCAATGAATCAAGAATATTTTGGGGAGCTACACTAAAGAAAAGTTATTTCAAAGAAGGAAAATGGGAAGAGTAAAAGAGGAGATTGGTAGGGGATCAGAGATAAAGGTAGATAAGCCAAAATAAAGTCCCATTTGGAAAGGAAACAAATACTTCCCTTTTAAAAATATCTCTAGAGCATTTCTGGTTAAATACCTGTCCTGCTTACAAGGCCAATAGACTTTCTGCTCACTAGTGAACACCTGATCAGAGAAGGAGTTGTTTATTAATTCACTTTGTTATCAAAGTCAGGTTGAATCTGGAAAACAGCATTTAGAGTCAGAAATCCATGAGAGCCCAGTTTAGGTTCAAGACCCTTGACGTCTATGGTAGCCAGCAAAGCTTTCTCTTCTAGCTCTTTCCTCATCTTCTCATTCTTACACTTTCTGATATATATTTCTGTAAGTAACCTTTTGTTTTCTATACTGCCTTCAAGCAGACCAGGATTCCTTTCAATTGCACTGAGATTGTTTTGTCCAGAAGTTTAAAAATCATACATTAAGGAGATGTACCTCCCGCTTTGATCCTTTAAATACAGATGTGCTGATGCATTTGCTTTCCTCAGAAGAACAGATTTAATCTTTCGAGCAAATCATCTTCATCAAGGGAAGAATTTTGCATTCTAGTAGTCTCAAAGTGAAAGAGGTTAAATTTGTTAATGGGGTAATATAATTTGGTTACATCGAAGAAGGACAATACTGGAAGGTAGTAAGAACTTTTTTCATCATTCCCATATTATTCAGATACAAAACAGTCTAAATTTCTAATCTTGCCTGTTTTCCAGCTCAAATCCTAGGTAACTTGTGGCAAAGTGAAACGATGGAAATTGCAAAGATTAGGCAAATAGTTAGGAACCATTACAGATATATGCAAACCCAAGGAAATGAAAACACCTAGAGTCCTGTCACTTGTATTTTACAGATTCTGTGCAGATTCCTTAGAAGTGCATGAATTCTAGACCAAATTAATGTAATGAGAATCCAAACAGTTAGGGACACAAGAACAGGTTACTAAACTGGTGAAGAAAACCTCAAACCAGGAAAAGCACCGGAGTTCTAAACCACCAGAAAGCAGTCACATTTACTGAGATATAACAGTATATTAGAAAATCTTACAGATTTTTTTCTTGAAAGAAACATAAAAATTTGCCTTCTGGCGTTCAACTGAGTTGAAAAATTAATCTTTGTAATAAAGCAATACTGCCACTTCAGCATATGCCAAAACACGTGGCCTGTTCATGCCAAATGACTTTTTCTTAATCCTTCCTTTCTGATAATGATTTTTTATAAGTTCAACTAACATCAATTCTTGTGTATTGGTATTGTGACTAGATTGATGAGGATTTGAGAATCTTTAGTACTGCAACTATTAAAAAAAAAAATCAAAATCCTAAAAGACTGGCTTAAAAATGGAATTTAGAAAAATACACGAATTTGGGGATTACACTTTCCCTGTGTTATTTGACATTTGGCTGACGTTTTTTTCAAGCTTTACTGCATAATGTTTTTAAGCTAGCTGCAAATGTAAAACAAGTGAAAAAATAAATCTGAAATGTTCACAAAATCCTGAGGCTCCGAGTGGAGCTGGGAAGAGTGCTCAATGCCAAGAGAAAATGAGTTATCTGAAGCAGAATTTCAGAATTTTTGTTTCCATTTTTTTTATTTACTACAGGCAAATTACAATGCCAATGTCTTCCGGTTCTGCAAAACTGTGCATTTGAAGTATTACCAATTAATGAAATGTGGTATATTAATTTGGAATCAAGTTTAAACTGCATGACTCATGTCAGGTTGCATCATTCCACATAATTTGTTTACAAAACAATTTGTTTCTTGCAATGTTTTGGGGGGCAGTCATTATTAAACTGGCTTACAAATTTTGACTGTGAAAAGGAACGCATCTGCATTCTGTAAATATATATCCAATTACCTTAATTCCAGCTACGTTATGTTGATTCTGCTGTTTCTTTTCCTGACTGAAAAGAGAAAGATCTGCTCTTAAAATAAGCAGATGGACTTTCAAACTACAAGCTTGAATGAATCACTGAAAAAACAAAAACGGTAGAAGAGAAGACAAATCATGGTGGAATGAGAACCAAGGACATGCAGAACAGACATCTGAAATTATGGACGCCAATGCAAAACAATTATGCTAAATGTGTTCTAGTGCTATAATATCACTGGCATTTTAATAACTGGAAACATCTGAGAGTTTGTTTTATAAGCAGGTAGCTATCTGGTTCTAGTCCAAGTGGGAGCTACTGAAAGGTGCTAGGATAGGTTTCACGCAAATCAGTTTTTAAAACTTTTAAAAATCTTTCCTGATTGATATTTCTGTTACTTCTGCTGTGGCAGATATGTTCTGAAGAGGTTGCAGCCCTAACGTGAGTGTGATCTCTTAGTCAAGACCCCGGGTTAATGGGGTGAGGTTAGGCTCATCTTCTCAAGCCCAGGAGCAGGAGAACAGTCTATGACCTGAAGCCCTACCTACACCCTACAAACAGAACCTTGATAAAAACCGTTAGTCAGGGCATCCTAGCATGGACACAGCTATATATGGGAATCTGAATTTACAGAGTCTTCAGTGTCCTCCTCCACATCCCTACCATCTTGTATTTCCAGCACAGTTCCACTGGGAATCTGTCATTTACAGATTGGCTATCTTTCTTCAATTAAGTAGAGACTGAGCGTCAATAAAAGCACCTTGGATCTCTGTTCTTAGGTAAATTTGACACTGTGTAGAACCGGCTGTGTTTCCCACTGCACAATGACCTTTCTCTCAGCACAAATCTCTGGTTTTGGGATGCAGGTTCCAAATCTGCCTTAGTTTTAACAGCAAACTGGTTCTGCCAAGGTAAGAGCCAACCTGAATCCTTGAGATGTGAAAACAAGTGAAACCACTTTTAGAAATATATAGCTTCTTGCTGCTACAAGCAGTGGTTTTGTGCCCATCTACATCTGAGCTTCTTTGGATTTTTTAAAAAAGCAGTAAGTTTTATTTAAAGCAAATTATAATAATAAAGACTTTAAAATGTTGTTATATTTTTACTACAAGCATTGGGTTAAAGCTGAATAATGCATTAACAGGTATCTATCAAAGGATACCAAAAATACAGAGGCAATTTTTAGAGAGAAACTTGAGATTCAGCAGCTTCTGAGTAGCCAGGCTGACATTAAATTAGGCTGCTAGAATTGGACGTTCAAGTGAAGGGCCAGTATTCTTGGGGTCAATGCCATCAAGTGAATATATAATCAGAAGAAAATTAGGGCATTTAACTAAAAGGTTTGAATTTGAGAAGATAGGATAGTCAAAGATCAAACTACCTTCACACTCCTAAATTAGTTCTAATTGGAGAAATGTTCTATTAAATCTGCCTTGAGACCAGTAAAATGTCCAAATGGAAAACAATAACAACATGTCCCAAAACTGTCAATCATCTTATAAGCAATGGATTTTTGAGGAGTTTCATAATGGAAAATTTAGACTATATAATGCAATCTGTATACAACTAGTCAGATATAGAAAGTCTAGTTCAAGTGCAATTTAAATATTACACACTGGGTTAGAGAAGGAAAAATAGTAGAAGAACTTTAGAGAACTTGGAGTAAAATGACACAGCTAAATACAAACAAGACATGGAAATGAAAAGAATTTTAAAAAGGCAAACAGAACCCCCTGTATTCCCATAGCCAAACATCTCTCTCATATTAGGAAGAATAAAGGCCAGAAAATATCAGAATGACCTTCATTTAAGTCATTAAACCTACATTTAGATACCAATAGAAAATAAATATGTGTTCAGTTTTGATCATAGGCATCCTCAGACTTCAGATTACCTGTGTTCTTTCACCAAGAGCTCCATTTTAGAAATTCTAAGTCACAAAAGTCCCATATTTCTGTTATATCTGTGGAGAGATCTTGGTACACCATTATAAGCTTAACTGTATGTCAGTGCAATTTATTACATGATTCAAATCAGAATGCACTTTTGGAAACCTTCCCAAAAGTTTACATTAGTGGATTCTTACTCTTCTGCTTTAGGACTATAAGATTATACAATGCATTAGAGGCTAAAGGCATAGAGTAAAGAAAAGGTTTAATTACAGTTCCTGTGTGGAAGCTATAAATATATGGCAAGGATAAAGAAGACAAGATAAGAAACCAAAAACGAAAAAAAAAATAGTGATGAGAAAATCACCTTAGAAATGACATCCTGAGACAGAGGATATTGATGATGAATAGTAATAATATTCGATCTCAGATAGTGCTGATGGTTCCAGCAAGAGCTGCAGAGATTATCATTGTATTAGTCACTTTTCTGTGGCTTATTAGGAGAATTTTAGTTCAGTTGACTCTCCAGTTCTGGCTCAAGCATTATGACCTGAAGGCAAAGATTACTCTGCTATGCTTTCTATCATGAAAAAAAATGCATTAGATATATTTTTTTAATTAGAAGAATAAACATACATAATTTTCTGCAGCAAAAGTATTATAGGAGGAATTGTTACTGAAACTGCATTAAAAATGTAGTTCTTACTGTGAAAGTGAAAGACTTTTGCATATTTTAAGGTTGCTTCAGGGTATTCCAGCAACCCCTTGAAGTTAAGAAGAATAATATCAGAAAGAGCCTTTTTCATCTTTTTCCAGACAGTACAAACCCCAATTCCAAAACAAACAAAACTCAGTCTCCATGCCAAGAGAAGAGTCTCTTAATTGCTATACTAGCTTTACTACTACTATAGCAGCCTCAGCATAAAATTTACTATATCATTTACTGCTGTAGTATATATCTTTAATACTACACTATTACAGCTATACTAGCTTTGCTACTTTATTTATTGTTTTATTTTACTTTATACACTATTTCTGGTTTATATTAGAAAATACAATGATTTATTTTACTTTTGTATTAATTAATTTCATTTCTAATACTGCTATACTAGCTTTACTACTTTACACTAGCTTTATTATTACCATATAGGCTTTCCCACTGTAATAGGGGTAAGCATATAAGACATCATAGAGCTCATAACACTTAACTGTAGAAAATGTAAGTACCGTTCTCCCATCTCAGTATGAATCTGCACGACTGCTTGGAAAGAAAGTTTCCAATGTATAATGGAAGAAGGCAGAAAACAAGGCAGAAAAAGTAAGCAAGGAAAAAGTTCTGCGATACATACTCCAAGGCTGGAATATATGAATGAACATGAAAAGCCTAAATAGAAATCTAGAGGTACATCAAGTGTTGTGTAAGTGCACCTTATATAATTTGCAAAGGTGATTCATAGACTAAGCCTGTATTTGGAAGCAGTACCTTGGTACACACTTGAGCTTCATCCACATTGCTGGAGTCTGTAGATTTTGTCCCAGATTGGTTTCCCCTCTCTACAAAATCTTAGTGGTTATAGATAATTATAGACCATTATTTTGCATCTATTGACCCTCAGTTTCTGTTTCAAACATATGCTGTAACTGTCCCAAATTCAGGAGTAGCTCTCTGCTTCCCAAAGCCCATAGAGCATCACAACAATTGAAATCTGCTCTGCAGACAGCCTGCAAATGAGTGGTCATTCACTTGTGCTCTTCCACCTGAAGAAAATAAAATCTCTTAAGCACATCCTAACCTCCTACCAGGATAGGCTGGGCCATAGCTGCATCTGAGTTCAGTCTGTTCTTTGCTGTCTGGAAACTTTGAACAAATGAGAAATTAACTTCAGATAGTGGAAAAACATCCACCTCCAGGCCTGGAACACCTGAAATCAGATTTTCAGCATGACAGTGAATTTCAGGACAAGAATAATTGCATTTGCCAATTGTTTGGTATACCTCTCTGAAGCTCCATATCTTAGAAGGACGTCATTACCCCTTCAAGCTTAGTCACTCCTGATCATTATGTTGAGCTAGGAGAATCTACTGTCAAGAACATAAAATTGCTCACAGACCTCATGTATATCACCCATAACGGAATGGTTTCAGAAGAATCCCTATACTCCTTAGGTATTACACAGCTTCCCCAACTTTTCAGAGCGATAAATGGTCTTCATATTGATGCCTTGTAGAGGCTGCCCTGGAACAGAAGCTAGGCAGAGTGAAAGGATAAAGGGCAGGTATTTATTGAATGGCCTTCACACGGCACACCTTGCGCAGTGCAGGAGTCTCACAGAGACTACACCCAAGATGGACACAGTCACTCGTTTTTCGGACAGATATAAGTTTTGTCCATTTGCATATCAGAGGTTAATGGTCCGATTACAGTTTCAGGCAGTGCAGTCCCATTCTCCCAGTTTGCTCCTCCCAACTCACTTTTGTTTACATTTCTCGAGGCCTGAGACAGTGAGGTGTCCTTGATTCTCAGGTCTAGAGAGGAATTGTTGTGTCTGACCAAAATGGGAAAAGCAGTTGCTAACACTCTATATGGAGTTCAGAGTTATACACTAAAGAATTGCAGGATTACAAATATATGAAAATAGAAAGGCTAAAATCCTAAGGCATCAATATGACCAGTAGACCACCACCCTAGGAGACACAGCTCTCTAACAGGAGGGATGGTTGTGGCCCCTCACGGGCTGGTTCATGGACTCCCTGACATCAAATTCATGAAGAAAGTGTGGGAAGCTGACTCATTTTGGCTGATTCTGATCAAGGATGGACATGCACATGCACAACCTTTCAATCTTTCAATGTATACCCGTGCTTCTCAATCATGAACATGAATCAGCAGTATGCTGTTGCAGCAAAAGTGGCCAACTACATTCTTGGCAATGTCAGCAAGAGAAGACCCAGGAGGCCAAGGCAAGAAATATATCCCTTTATTCAGTACTTGTAAAACCACATCTGGTGCATTATGAGGAGGTCTGGAGGGCCACCTACATGACCTGAAACCTTCATCCTTCAAGGCGCTCAGAACTTGACTGAACAAAGCCCTGAGGAACCTGTTCTGTCAGGATCTGCTCTGAGCATGTGGTCAGAACAGATGACCCATAAATGTCTCTCATAACCTCAGTTACTTTATAGATACATGACTATATGTTATTAGCAGCAAACCTTCATGGCTATGAAATTTAACACGCAGAGGCATCAAATCTTTTTTTCTCACAGAACTCTCTAACCAGCACCAGAAATAGGAACAGAACCTCAAATGGATCCTCTGTATACTACAAATACAGTTCTTTGTAGTATGGCAGTACGACCTTCTTTCTGCGGGTCCTTCTAGAAAGGTACATAGATTTCTGAGATCCTTGTGGAGGACAGTAAGCTGACATCAGATATGATATGATAGCATCCGTAGTGAAGTGAGACAAAAAATGCCATAAGCATCAGCTAGTCTCTGTACTCATACTGAGATGTCTTTTCTGGGACAGCCCCTGAATGTGTTCACTAACATATAGGCAGTACAGAAATCCAGTGGACTATGCATCACTGGGAAAAACTGGGAGTGTAAAAACCCCACAATACTGAAATACTCCAAATAGGCTTGGTCAGAGAATTTTTCATGTTCTGATCATCACTAGAGGGCTGGTGCAGTTTTTCAGGGCGGGTCTGCTGACTACAGTGTGAGGCTGCCCAGCTTCAGACACAGGTGAATCTATTGTGACTGTGACTGTGACTCCTAACCTCTATCACAGCTCAGTCTGCAGAGTACAGTGAGTCACAGTAAATGAGACATTAGATTGTAATTAAACTGGCAATTAAATTGTAAATAATTTTGGCAAATAACCTTTTTTTTCTCAAAAGAAAGCCATGAAGGATTTTTTAGAAGTGACTGCAGGAAAAAAAAATCAAACAAGTTCTATTTAGATAAGACTAGAAGGGAAAGAAAACTAATATAAATCTTCTGGGAAAAAGTCAAATGCAAACATTTATATGAACCCGTTTATGACGGAAATGGCATGACCAGTTTCCTTAAAAAAAATCAATTAGGTCAGAGATAAAGCTTAATACTTTTCCGAGGAAAAGCCAAACTGAAGAGGTAGCTATTAAAAAAACCCTTAGCATTGAACAGGCCGTTTTAAACTTAGGATGAATGACTGATGCTCTAAAAAATCCCTGAGGTTATTTTGCAGATACCTTTGTATTTATGAGGGAATAATGATGATAATGCCTTTCTGTGATTATGGTGGGAGAGTGTGGGCCATACATTCCAGCAGAAGGAAGAAAGTAAGGCATGAAGGAGTCCACTCTAAGTCCCAGAATAACTTAATCTAGGCTCTCATCTTCAAAAAGAACATTTTAATTTAGAGTTCCAACATCAAAGACCATATGAAATCACCATTTCTTTGAAAATCCACACTTAAGGACAAGGAGATATTAGCCAAAATCCTTAAACTAATTAGTACCAAACACTCCTTTGGGCTGAACTTCTCCCTACGATCAAATTACTGAACTTAAGCTAGCAAGCTCTTAGTCCAATCTCAGTGTGGGCAAAGATGAGCTTCTGGTGATGAAAACCTTTATTATCCCCATCCTAAATTGGTTTTTAGTCTGTTTTTATTATTTTCTTTTCCTGGTTTGTTTGTTGTTGTTGTTGTTGTTGTTTGTTTTTACTCAGGAAGCAACATTCCTTAGTAGCCACTTCTGTTCACATACAAACAAGAATGAAAAACCAAACCAATGACTTGATGACCTTTCCATTCCTCAGCAGGAGCCACTTTATTACTGTACCTCATCATCCATCGTAATTCTGACTGCAGACTTCACCTCCATTCCTAACAGAAAAGGACCAATCCTGGTTCTTGCAGAAATGCATCTAACATCAGGCTGAAGAGGATGACTGTGACTGCTCAGACCATTTCACTGAGGACTGGCTAAGTCATCCCAAAATATATTCTGAGATGAACAGAAAGGACTGAGAAGGAAGGTAAAAGGACTGGCAAACGAAGAGGCCAAAAGCAAAAAGCCTAGGAAGGTGATATGGGATTCTCAATACAGATTTATGAGCAGCTAGGGAAGATGACCTTGCCCCGGACTAAGTAGGAACTACCGAATAAAGAAGAAACTATGTCCCCAGAGTGCAACTGGAGTCTCTGTTACATTAAAACTTTGTATTTAAATTCAGCACTTGAATTAAAATTATGCATTGGTACATTAACTTCTTTAGGATTCTGAGACAGTTTGATTTATAGAAGATAACAGTTGTGAAAACTGCTTTTAAGAAAGCAGGTCTTACTACAGATTTACACCTAACTGTGACAAGAATTAGGTTCACTGGGTAGGATTTCTTTTTCTTTGCCTAAATTTTTTAAAAAGCAAGAAAGGCCTTCTTTTCACTAACATATTGTAGTGACTAAAAATTCGGCTTTGAATTGGATAAATATCTATCAAGGTTTGCAGAAGAGACATTACTATTGACCTTATCATCTTAACAACACAGTTGGAGAGCTCTATTTCCTTCTAATTTATACTCGCACAATTTGAAGGCTATGGCATATGCTATAGAAAAAGCAGTAAGGTAAACAAAACAATTCTTCTAGTTTGTAAACAAAATGGTGTTGCTGACAGACAGAATTGCCAGAGTAAATGCTAGTTTACCATATTGTATAGTGGCTGAAACATTGCTATGAAGAAAGCAAAATTCAAAAATCTTTTCTACTAATTATATTAATGACACATAATTTTCAGTTCATTTATCTATGTGGTTTGCAAGCTTTTAAGCTCAATAAAAGTCTAAACATCAGAATTGTACAGTGACTGCATTTTTGTAAGAGAAGTAAATACACTTTTTAAACACACAGAAAATATTATGAAATAGTGATTACTGTAAAGAAATAATACCGACACTTTCTTGATTTGGCATTTTAAATACAAATACTAGAGTAATTTTACTGTGCCTTTGAATGAAACGACAATATGAGTTAAATGAAAACAAACTCCCTTGAGGATTATTAATCAGGCTACTAATATTCAGAAGTATTTTCTGAAATTTAAACCACATTAACTAGTTCTTTAGTAACTCTTATCCCATTTTTAATTCACATTGAAGTTCTTGGCCTACTCTGCATCGCTAGATGGTAGAACTTACCATGCTGGGCTGGCTTCCTGGAGCATTTTTGCTGTATGTCTGCTGCATGGTGAAGGTTTCATGGACATCTCAAATTAGAGACATGAAATCCAGGAAGCCTGAAGCCATAAGATTTTTACCTCTGTTTCAGTGCTGTAGTCTGATACTTAATTATTCACCCTCACTCCACTCTCAGGTTGGTGTAAATATAAATATATTTTGCACTTAAAAGGCAATTCATTTGAGTCTCTCCACACAGAGTTATGCTTACTTTGTATTGGAGACATGGAATGTGCTCTCTCACATGCATTGTGATAATCACTCATACTCATTTGAAAAGACATTGTTTAAGTCTCGACCCTCTCACACTGACTGCCATTACACAGATCTTCCACCTGCTTTGCAAGGTCACCCCTCAAAATCAAATTAGAAATCCCATTTCACATTCTTTTTATTACACAGCCATCCATGTGATGCATATGCTAACTGTGGATTAGAAATTTTACATGGAGGAAGCCCTAAGAAGCTGTAAGGTAAGGAGACTGATAACATCTGGGTGTTCTAGAAGCTAAGAGTTCAGCAGCTTGTCATTTTACAGAGCAGATTCTGCCTGAAAAGAGAACTGAGACTTCAGCTCATCTTACCCTCACTGAAAACATTTTTTTCTGGAGTACCACCCTGAGCACCACTTTGGCAAAAACTGACTTTCAAAGTGGGGAGGGGGATTAGGGATGAAGATCTGACAACCCAAAAGAGAATCCCTGAACTAGGGGCACCATCTACAGGGGAACAGACTGACACAGACTCAGATCAGTCCTTGCATTACATAGCTGACATCTGTGCAAAGCATATGCAAGTTGGTTTGGCTACACTTGAACACCCCCTCAGAGTACTTCTGTTTTCATTTTCATTTCTGCTGCCACAGTGTCCAGGAGCCCTGGGCACAAAGCAGGAGCTCTCAGTGTCAGCTGCTATACAAATGCAGATTAAAAGAGACCATCTCTGCCTGAACAACTTAGAAGCAGCAGCAGATGTGTACAGATCAAAGAGAAGAAAACAATGAAATCAGATGACAAACTGAGACAAACATCAGTGAGTGGACTAACAAGTTCTTTGATTTTAGCCTTTGATTTTTAGCTATAAATAAAACCACAAAACCCTAACATTTGTTCTCCACTCTCTCTACCCAAATGGTAATCACACACATTGTTAGAAAAATCATCTTCAAAGATGATTTACTTTGTATAACACTTCCATGAGTTGTGTATAGATAAATAGTTACTCCAGTACTTATTAATTCTACTGAAGGTTAATTCTCACTTTGGGGATGTAGCTTTCTCTCTCTGCTTTCATGTCTTTCATTCTAAGTGCATACCACTCAGTAGGTATTATGTAAACTTTACCGAAACCAAGAGTGTGACAACAGAACACCAAAATGGGATTCCAAGTGTCTCATTTTCAGCTATACAGACCAGCCCTCGGATTCCCTTTCAACTAGAAAAAAAACCAAAACAATCAAGAACAGACATTTAATATGCTAAAAGAAGTTTCAGAAACACATTCTTAAACTCTTGCAATCAGAACCTAATTTGAAAACCTGTTCCATTTCCCTAAGCAGAACCCAATTCCTTTATCTTCCCACAAAGATCTCTAAAAATAAAAAAACTTGAGGATGGAAAGACCAAATCAAAGCACAAATAGGAGTAAATTACATGATAATGAAGAACAAAATAAAAGCATTTTTCTGTTAAAGTCAGGGATCTGTAATCTTGTGCATCACAAAGCCAGTGAATCACAACAGTCACAGTTCAGTTAGTTTCCAGATCTAAACTCTACCTGTTAAGTAAATTAACATGCCACCGGTTTTTTTTATTTATTTACCTGCCAGTGATTTGCTCTCATTATTTACCTGACTTCCCATCTTGAACATCTGCTTATGGCAGTTGTGATACTTGGTCACACAAAGGCTGACCTACAAAAGGAAAAAAGTCAGAGCCCTGATTGCTTTTTTTTATGTGTAACAACTGCTGTTGCTCCTGAATTAGCCTCAGTTCAGTGACTGCCATTCTAGTACCTGCTCTTTATATGCCATAAAATTTGCCAGGATAGGCCCAAGAATATTTGTTTCATTGGCTTTGGCCCAGGCTTCCCCTTTCTTTATGGATCAAGCAGGAGTCTTTCATTTTCAAAATCTAGTTTTTATGGCTCATATTGCTTTCTAATCTTGAGGTTGTATCTTGAAGTCATAATATAAAGAAAGTAAAAAATAAAAATGACAAACACGGAATCATTTCTGGTCTTGCTTTTTATTCAAATTTTTTCCAGGTGCTCCTGTACCTCTGACTTAGTCAAAGTCTAAAACAAAAACAGGGCACATGAAGAATATAATGAAGTCTCGTTCTTCATTTGTATGTAGTGGGATTCCTGACGGAACTTCTGAATGGTTGACACTATTTAAAATTCTCTTCTGAGGCACTAAAACACACATAAAAAAATTAAAAAGCCAAACAAAACAATGTAATAGGGCTTAGAATATAATTTCTTCTGGATTTGCATGTTTCTTCTTTTTTCTCAAAATAGGATACCTTCTTCCTCCCTAAACACAACTGTGGAAGAGTTAACAATAATAAATACAGTGATCTACGTTTCATGATTTTAGAGGCTAGCATTTGGCTAGCACTCAAGCATTCATTAAATGGCTCCTGAGCTCTTCTAGGGCATCCTTGTCCATTCAGGATATCTATGTCATTCCTCAAGCCTCACAGCCTCCTTTGGTATAATTAACATAATGACTGGATAGTAACTACGCATTTCCTTGAAAATGTAATAGTGAAATAAAACTTGCAAGACTGAAAACCTCTTTCTGTATGAATAAACCCTTGAACCTGAAAGGAACTGAAGGAAGCAACTTTTGCAGCAATTCTTCCATTGCAAACAACCAAGCTCAGAAAATAATACGCAAAAACTCTCCCAGCCCCTACAACAGCTGGTTTGTGGGGGGTTTTCCTGTTTGGTGGGTGTTTTTTTTTTTTTTTGTTTGGTTTTTTTTTTTTTTTTGGTTTTTTTTTTAAACATAGCAGAACAATTATGTACGGACTACCATAGTCAGAGTGCAAAAGTGACGGTGTACTCTTCAGGGCTACTACTTGATAGCATTTCTGTTCCTTACTGTCTGTACACTAAGGAAGGGCCATTGGGCTTCAGTGATGTTTCTTGTCTTTGCTCAAATACTAAGACAGCATATGATGTGTCATGCCTTGTGAATGTCAGACTCCCACAGACTTCTGGCTGTGTGGCTGTTAGGAACTCAGCATCAAGTCCTCATAATTACTAGCACTGAAACGTGTGGGTTTTTTAACTGACCAGATAAATGATCCTAGAGAAAATAATCCTCAATATCTATTGTATTGGGACAGAGAAAACAGTAACCATTCTAAATGATACAGGGTGATCTGAGCACAGGTGACACTTTTGCATATGCAGTTTAAATTATGGTTGTTACTCCCTTCCGTAGCTCAGTAAAAGCTTTACAACATAATTTCTTTTGCATTTGCTTTCCTTCTCTCCTCTCATGATCTAATGTGCCCATACAAGAAAAACTGATATTCTGACTAACAGACCTAAGAACAAATGTGATCAGAAAAACTGCACTGGAAAAGGGCTGTGAATTTTAGAGTCAAATCCCAGCACGAAAGTATGGATGGGGAATGGCAGGATACAGTTCTGTTGAAGGCACGATAAGTCACCCACGAGATGTGCCTGGGGGCTGCGTCACTTTCTCAGTTACCTGCAGACGATGGCATACGGGCTCTTTTTCCCAGCATCTGCTATACATCATATTAAGGTGTACTTTAGGTAACTTTCACTCTTGTGTACTAACTGAAATCAACTAAATGTTGTGAAACATATCACTACTTTCTCAAGTTTTCTTAGAACAAGTGTAATCCGGCAGGATCATGTACAGTAGTGCATCAAACCTGAGCGACAACCTGTATGTTCACTACCCTGTGACCAATTAAAGGTTATGGGAAACTCTTACATAAATACCACCCTGTTATGTTTACAATTTTGCAGGTAAAATTGTTTTCTTCCTCTTTGAGGAATATTGCTTGTTATCCTCTTTGAGGGCATAAATGCAGCAATAATATACGCTGAAGAACAAAGAACTTTAGTCTGTTGTGTTTTTAAAAGCTAAGCTTACTTCTAAATCTATTTCCATTTCCCTCTGGAACCTGAGCAACTTTTTATGTTATATTAAACATTAGACAAATAGGGTAGATCTAATTAAAAGTTGAAGAAATGTGCTTCCCTTAATTGAATTTGTTACAGTTACATTTTGCAGACCAATGTTAATCAAAGCTCCAGTTGAGAGTGGATGGATCAAGGGATTTAAGTTAACCCTTGCACGTCCTTACCTGAACACGCGATAGTCTGCTCTCGCCTAAGCCACAGACGCCAATTAGGACTCACCGCTCGGTCGCGACCGCCCGGCGCGGGCTGCCCCGGGCGGCGGCAGCGGGAGGGCTGCGCGCCGCAGGCTCGCTAACAGTACCAACTACGCCTGCCGGGGGTCGCCGCCGCCCCGCGACCTACGGGCGAGGGCCGCCGCCGCGCC